>DWQK01001567.1:0-15268 GCA_018231225.1 Noctuana stator
CGCCAGTCTAATTTTACATTGTTGATCTGTTTATACTAGTTTATATCTCACGAACTCATTACAGCCTGATCTTGCCACTTGAGGTCGTGAACCGTATTAATCAAATGTGGTCGTGACCGATTGCCCAATATATCGTGCTCGTTATTCTTCTGCCGCTAAAATGTTACGGTAAATAAAGAGGGATTTTAAACATGAGTGCATGATCAATGATAACTTATTTGCAGTGATCTCGTACAGCCTAGTGCTTTATTTCGGCCTATCGTTCCGATCCGGGTTCAGTCGCCACATGCACCTCTGATCTTTTGATATTATGTGCTTATTATAAATTAATTATCACTTGCTCTTCAATAAAGGAAAAAAACGATAGGAAACGTGCATTGTTAAGAGTCCTCCATAAAAGCATGAGAAGTTAACCAACCCGCATTTGGCAATTGTGGGGGTCTCATATCTGATGTACAGCAATAGGTTACTGATTATCCTTTATCAAATAGCGCAATTTTAAAAAGAAATTTAATTTACTTACTATGCAGATGCGACACTTCAAAATACATCATATGGCGCTATTATTTATGTCATGCCATATGATTTAGCGTGTTCCGACTACGACTAATTTTAGAGTAACACGATACACACTTTAAGACCGTAATACAATAACAATTTGTTAAATTTCAGCCAAGCGTGTTCAGTTTCTGTTTCAAATTATCGCCCCAATTTCTGTGACAAGTTGTAACGTCAAATTAGGAGTAGGTATGAGGTGGAAATAATTACAACGGCTGTCCGGGACAAAGACGCCTCGTCCTGCAGCGATGGTGTCAGGAACAGGAATAGAACGCTCCCCCGAATGTAGACGAGGTGTTTCCAATTTAACAACGACATTTGTAATACTCCAAGAGATTTACAATCGGCATTAATTTAAAAAGATCTCCGTGATGACATAAGGCGCTATATTTGTAAACCTCACTTCACGGTTTATCGCAGACATGGTTATCAATATAGCATCGTAATCGTACCAAAATTTTTTGCAGTGCATAAATACGCAACGAAAATATTTTTAATTAATCTCAAATAAAAAACTGACGTAATTATTTTAATTGATATTATCTTCTTTGCTACATTGTTGTTTGTGGTTTGGTATCATGTTGATTTTTGAGTTTACATACCTAAATAATAATGTAAACCGTTTATTTTAGCAAATATGGGTAGAGGTTGCTAGAATGATGTTATATGAAAAATTTAATACATTTAGGCATTACATCAGATATTTAAAATAAAATATTAGGTAGATACATCAATTTTTAAACAAATTTAAAACAAAATAAAATCCAAATTTTAATACCTGCAAAATGCCTAACTTTACACAATTTTACACAGTAAGTAACGTTATCTTTTATCGCTAAACTAAATAACAAAAACATAATAAATTCGAGAAATAAACTTTTAATTGCACTTTTTTAAAATATTTAATCGTCAGTTATGTCAATTTATGTTTCATAACTTTATTCCATGTTAAGAGTAACAAGATGTCTAATAAAAACTGGAGCCGCGACCAGGCGCTATAAAACGCGGTTTAAGACTCGTGTTATTCACTGAGCAGACGAATCACGTATCCATGAAGACGTTTAATTAGTATCAAACACGCGATCTTCGGCTTTCAATATACTGTTAGCCGAGTATAAAAGCAGAGTGCCGCCCTTCACGGGTGCTCGTAAAACGGCTGCAATGAAAAAATCGTAAACAAGGGAGAGAGCTCAGAGAATATGATTTCTGTGGTGATCGTTCAAAAAATAATGGCGGCTTTAAAAATCAACCGCATATTTCGGCTGAATTTTTTAAACAAGTCTTATCTGTAATAAAATTAAGGAGAAAAAAGGCCAAGTCCCGCTAAGTAAATGTGAAAGTTTGAGAGAATGGTTGGAGAAAGATGTGTTTTAATGTGATACATGATTAGGCATACTATTTATCTCGTTAAAACAAAGAAATGTCACAGATTTTTGGAAAAGGTAAACGATATCGATGTTATGTAACTGCAATACACTAGAAATGCCCAATTAGACTGCTTAAGCCCGTGCGAGTGTATTGGCGAGAATAGTGGTGGATAATTTGTTCCTAGTGTACAATAAAGTTGTTTATTTGTTTTGTTATATAAATTAAAAGAACAGATTATTTTAAATCGTGGTGAACAATACATAAGTTATCAATAGAAAGGTGTCTACTGAAAATAACCCATTTCACATAATCATAATGTTTCCTACAAACTTAAAGTTTAATACAAGCTCAGAAATTGTGACAAATTACTTCAATTTCCACGTCTGACACGCTCCGAAGCTCTTAGACACGTAAGCTATTTATCCTTATATAGACTGAGATAATTACGACCATGGGAAGATCTGACACCTCTTAATAACTGTTGGGACTTGGAACTAGTTGAAGTAATGTAATCATTAAGTTCCATAACACTGTATATCATACTTGAAGAAAGCCGATACTCTTTAGGTACCATTTGCTAAAATAAGTTTAGGGATCACAGCATACATTATCCATTAATGGATCTTTTTCGTCCACTATCGACTATCGACTTTTGTGTCCACTATCTATCTTTTAACCTTAACTTTAAATTTTAAACTGCAATTAGTGTCGTTTGTAAACATTATATCTATACATTTTCTCCCAAACGTTCTTAAATTTAATGTAAAATATGCTTTAATAAGGCCTTAATTATATAATTCACCTCGTAATCTTTGTACCTATAACTAAGACTAGCACTTATTTCAAGAATTCGAAAACATTTTCTCGCGAGCTAAGTGCAGCTTTTAACGCGCGAGAAAACATTTTCTAACCTTTGCATTTCAAACAATCCCGAGTTAAATACTATATTTACTTAGTGAAGTTGTACTTTAGTAAAAAAAATACATTAGCTTTTTCGCAAACGATCTCACAAGTTAAGCAAGTTCGGGTGCGGTCGTTACTCGGATGGGTGGTCGGTAGTGGCAAATCTGACGCTAGCATTGGCACGTTATGCCATCAGTTCAGACTTTTACCATAATACAATAGTCGTAAAACCTATTCACTTTGAGTATTTGCTACATCCGACAAGGGTTCCACCAATCCGTATTGAATTACCTAGGTAGAGTAAATTCCAGGGCTCTCTGGCCAAGAGTGGGGAAGAAGGATTGCAAGCGGAGTGTACCGAATCCACAATACCAGCAGTACTAAGCGTCCTTCAATCCGGTACATCCACCTAATACAAAAACTAGGTATAATAACAACTAATAGTTTCCCTTAAGTGTTTTAAAAGGCAACTCGTGTCTTTTAGCTTTGACTTGCGATAACAAAACATTGCTTTTCGTATTGGTAAGTTTCAAGAAAATGTAAATTTATAAAAAAAAACTACCTGTGTGATTACCACTACGGTTACCATGCCAGTCCACCATCCCATTGGTACAATTCCTAGCGTTTAGCAGGTTAAATGATGAATTTTTTTTCTAGTCTGGGTGTTTGTGTTATTTTGTGTGTCCATGGCACCCATGACACAAGAAATCCTAGTATGGACCTATGAGTGTAAGGCATTTTTGTATAAAAATACAACGTTTATTAACAAATCCTATCACTCCCATGATAAAATACTGTACCTAAAGCTAATAAATATAACCTTCTGGGAATAAGCCACGTTACATATTTTCCTCCCAGCGGATGACGACCTAATTCTGAAATATTATTCACCCGTCGTGTCATATATATCCTTTGATGTGAAATCAAAAGGAAAACTGATCCTTTTTCAGTCGAATACCTGACGTCATTGTCATCTCTATTGACGAACGTAGCCTCCGACATCTTATTATGTCCCACCCTAACTTTTGTCAATAGATTTCATTATTACACGAATACTTTTCTATTACAATCCGCTGATCCTCTGTTCATTTATTTATTCGTTTCAAAGTAATTCTGTGAACGGCAATGAAAAAAATCGTATTTTTCTTATTAAAATAGTCCATAGGCGTACTCACCCGAGGGAGTCTTATTGTTACTCCACCTGTATTCTTTAGCGAAGTTCAACATAAGTAAATCTTATTATGTTCTTCAATAGGCATCAAGTTACTGAGGGACGGAGTTCATTCTATATTAATAACTCTTGAGGAGAATTAAATTTTCACTCAGCCTCAAGTTATAACCACGGTGATATAATATATGACGAGAGTATGAATGTACGGAACAGGGATTTTAATAATTTTGAATTCTCGATTATTCCTTTTACTATGAAAGGACCTATTTTAATAATGTATAAGCTAATATAAATGTTAAAAAATTATATAGAGTAATTCCTTACTTATCTGTGAAATCTTAGAACTGTCTTTGCACACCACAGATTGATTTTTAATTTACTTTTTACAAGAGGCTTTGTGAGAAATAGGCTCCGAATTACTTTCATTGAAATTGAACGTATAGAGTAGATATCTGAAATTCAGTTTAATTATAAATCCAATTAAGTTAGAAGCTATTCTATGTTACTCGTATTTCAATACGAGGGAGATTTAGATACATTTTAGTTAATTTCTCCAACACACGAAATGTAATAGGATAAGGAGAGATAATATCTACAATCAATCAATTTGATGCTTTTTATTACATTTTTTCATTTATTGAAATTTAATAAATGTTAACCTTTTTTTGATAAGTACAAAATCTTCTTTAGGACGCGTTCCAAAAATCGACGAGTCATCCATTCTGACGCAAAAAAATTTAGAAACAGCTTTCTATCCACACGTTTCTATCCATCCTATTTTATAAAACCACAAACTTGCATCAATTATGAATACCTAATAATTGTTGTAACAACTTCTACAATCTTTAATTGAATCATGTAATCTGACGTGTATTTATAATTCATTTACAGCAAACACTTGTGCGCGGTAATATTCAATGAAGCGCGTCGAATTTAATCATGTGTTGCTTGAATATTAACATTATTAGCTTATTATTTAAGTATGCAGACCGTTGAGATGAAAGTTATTGTTTTCTCGCTTATTAATCAGCGTCGTCTAAGATAAACTACATGTTACATGAAACAGCTGAACAACATGATTTCTGTAAGTTTGCGATGCTCAAAAAAAATGGTGCTATTTCTTCTTAGCCATAAACAAAATACCTTCACCAAATGAACTCTTGGTATACCGACATGTCGCAATTATTTTACTGGATCCATCTTTCATTCTCAGATCTTTTTCTCAAAATCAAATCAGATCTCGCAATATTTGCGGAAATCCAAATGATACTTCACGAACGAATTTGAAAATATAATTTAATTGATCGCTAATAAGGATAGTAAGAAAACAAAAGGTCTTTCATTATCAAATTTTGAATTTCTTTACTAGAATGTGATTGGAAAGATTGTATTAGAACAGAAATAAGAACTTTGTTATATAGTACAGTAACCTAAAACTAGGTATTAAACTTAGGTACACTTACTTAAAAAGCTACTTTTCTGCTGCCAGCAAATAAAATAACCATAACGGAAATGTAAAAGAGCGCCAAGTTACAGAACAGCATTTGATATGCAGTAGATTTTCCACCTCGTCGCCCCTTCCGACGACACGCCAAGTTTATCAGGTTTCGGTTTCATGATAGAGTGCTTTAAGTAGGCAGCTGCACTATAAAAGCACGTATTATACCTAAAATACCTACATATATTATGTTCTTACATATTTACGTACTTGATTTTTAAAATAGCATTCAATACAATTTTGAAATAATAAACACATTACGTTACTTTTCATATATTTTTGTAGCTTTAACATTTTCAATCCTTCTTTATTGGTACGATGTACGATCGATAACTTAATGTGTTTCAAATGTGTATGTAATGCGGAATAATACAATGAATTATAATAATACAAAAGTATCTCGGAACCTAAGATTTACGAGGCTATCAATTCGTATAAATCTATTGCAATTCATATGGTGCCGTCGCTGCAAACTGATTATGTCTCCCCTCACATGATCACATAGATTTTTAAACAGAAAGGAAGTAAGGGGCCTTTTATTTTCACTGTTAAGTACACGTTTACGACAAACTCGTAAAACACGGATCACTGAAAATTTTTGATATGTAACGTTTCTATTCAAATGCGGAGTTTACGACGCCGCCCATTATAATTTTACTGGCATCATATTTCTCTCTCGACGTACTGATTATGAAAGGTGCTTCAAAAGAATTTTTAATAAAAAAATCTTATTCCTTTTTAATCACTTCCCTTTTTATTGCGTCCCTGAATTCTTTACAATTCGGTGGCAGTATAAACTTGTTTATTCGTATTTGCATATTGACGTTTTTGACATTTCTAAATTGGCGATAAAAGCGCTTTTTAGAGTGTCGATGTTTTAGGACTGGATTTATTGACAAATCTGAATAATTTAATCTTTCATATATTTTTCGTGCGTTTACATGCTATTATTTTTCTTCCAAAGCGTTCAGAGTTCTACGGGCTTTATCTACAGTGAAATAAAGGGGAGAGTTAGATTGATCGATTGTTATTCAATGTAGGTATCTAAAGGTTGAATACAAAACACCGTAAATCTCTATTTCAAAAACATATTTCACCTTGAGCACCTCGGAAAATATAACGCGATACTAAGTCTAATATCAATTGTTTAGTTCGTCTGGTGGTTAGTCAGTCTCCTGATATGTCTAGGCGTTCGTGTTGAATACAATGGACAGCATATTATCTAAATTCTTGCCGCATTCTACGCCTCCGGTTATAGCAGATGAAGGCACATGGAACGTTCTATAACATCCAACCTCTAAGTAAGCTTAGAAATATAATATTGTGACCTCTGAGTAGGTTAAGTATAGGATAAGTTGTTTGGGAATATAGATAATATTTCCAATGTTACTTGTTACATTTTATTAGAACCTCTATTTTATTATCTTTTACTAAACTTATGTATATTTTATCATTAGTAATTTGGTTTTCGCTGTACAAGATTCTGAAGAATAAATTGGTGTTTACTATAAGATTTTTACTTACCATTTTCAATATTCACGTAAAAAACCATTTTATGAAACTGTTATATGACTCATCCAAAATGAATATCATAAAACTTTAAAACTACAGATCACTCAAAACATCAAAGACACAACAACGCAACAGTGTATCAGATGTTACACGTACTCGTATGATACATAAAAAATGTAAAAGATCTATTAGTAATAATGAATAATAAAACTCAATAAACAAATCCTGTTTTATTGCTAACACGAGTTGCCTCAAAAAGTGTTCTAATTTACGATACTTTATATTCTACAATACTGTGACAGCGGGTATGTGTGTGAATTTTTATATTGTATTAATTTAACAAAAAAATTAAACTGACTTCAAACCAAAAAAGGAAGAAATAAAAAAGCTCTTTCTTCATTAGATCTTTATTTGATCACTTGATAACTACTTCCGTAACTAATAATGTGTTATGATTCAAAAGCAAAATGTAAATAGTAGAAATATGTAAAATTAAGAAAAGTAATAAAGGTTTAATCGATTTGTTTGTTTTCTATTCTGCCAGATTTTATTGAAATATGTATGTACAAATAAAACAATATACTAACATCTACGACAATTCGGATGCGCATAAATAAAAAGTCTGTGCGACTTACATCCTTCGTTTCTTTCGCAGTTTCCAAAAAATACACGAACATACAAACAAAGCAGTTAACTTTTACGTAAGTATATCGATGATGTCATATGATCACAAAACTGGAACCCAATAAGAATAAAAGATGCGCAATGAAAACCATGTGGCCTGGCAGCGTGAGAACATAAAAACCAATCCGATGTATTAAAGAGACAAACTGCTTTATATACATACATAATTTTATATACTAGCTTACGCGTGTTTCACTCGTGTAGGTACCTATAGGTCATTTATATAATGTAATTTTCGAAAAAAACAAAATTTAAATAGAATTCCCTGTGTCGTGGCTACCACGGACATACACAAAGACAATTATTGTAACCTTAACTGAGTTAAGTAAGTTATAAAATTAGTTTAATTTATATTCGTCATTAGCGTTTGTGCACCTTCCGATCCGACTTTTACTTAATAAAATAAACTTGACTGAAAATCGTTTGACGAATGGTAAACGGAGTGGTAATCGTTAATAATGTTTAATATGAATAAAATATTACGAATAATATAAAATTTTGGATCGGATGGTGTTAACACTCTTTATGTACACCCCTCGTGACCTAAGGATTAATTAATTTCTATTACGCATTTTAACACCTGTCAAATTACAACTGTTCCTATTTGCGCATTTTATAAATGTCAACGAAACGGTGTATTGATATTAATTATCTGTGCTGTTTTTATGGGTTTTTGTAGTTTAAAATAAAATCTCAGATATTGATATTTTATAGTCCGTATAAAAAATTAACCTTTATATCCTGTGTTGTGTTTTGTGGTAAATTGTATTTTTTTGCTCCGTCATCAGTACATCCATCAGCCTTTGGACATCGACTGCTGGACATAGGCATTAGGTCTGTGTCCTGTTTGTACTGTGTCCTGATTTACTGATTTCCCAATAGTTCAAGTTATCAGTCCAACGAGTCGAGTGCTCCTTTTGCCAACACGCAGTTGCCTTTCGATGAATTTTCTTCCCCATCTTAATAGGTGCAAATCTATGAAAAACTGCCGTCTTCACAAACAATAGTCTTTTAACTAACTTTTTTGAATTAATAAAGCAATATAGATTATTAGATTAAATAATTACATAAAACTTTAGCACTAACTGCCTCTTCAATCATCTTTTTGTCGTATCTTATCATTGATTTTCGGTCTTTCAATCTTTACGAAACACCTTTTTCGAGACAAGTAAATCAGAACATCTGTTTTGCATGCACCTGCTACTTTCATTAAACTACCTACCTGTATAGTTTAGTTTTTGCATTTGACGATTACACCTAATGTACACAACTTTCGACCGTATTATAGTAGTCATAAGAACTTTGTTGAATGCCTTCCTAAACAGAACTTGGTGTTTATATACATAACTTTCTTAGGCTTATCATATGATCATGATTGCAACTGTGTTGTAACGTATCAAGCCTATAATTTTGACAACTTTATTGCCATATCTATTGCAGCAATCAATTTCTTCAACAAATTGCTTATGCTTGTAAAATTTAAAGAAAATTGAGCTATACATTAATTTGTTCTGTTATATAGCCGATACATATCTACTACAATTAAAACCAGATCCAGGTGAAGTTAAGATTTCTAATAATCTTTATAATGTTTGCAACAATTTAGGATTTTGTTATTAGGGAAAAAGTCTTCCTCATTCCTATTTACAAGAAACTGGCCCGAATATTTGTGTATGGGACTTAACTAAAAGTACCTATAGTGACTCGCAAAAAAGATTTTTTCCAAATAGGTTTATAATTGTGTTCTATAGATATGAAGTAACAAACTTATTAGGAACCATTACCTACTGGACCATTGAGAAACGACTAGTAAAATAAAGAGTGTCCTGCAGTGAGACATAACAGGGACTACCTATATTGTACCTATTACCACTAAAAATGATAATTATCAACGTGTAAATATACCGAGATTCATATCTAACCCTTCGTATTCCCCAAAGTGTAGCAGCAGTAAAACAAAATTAATAAGTTGTGAATTGAAAAGTGCAATAAAATATAAAAGTGCAAAAATATATTCCCTAGTGTATTTCTTTTAAACGCTGAACTAACGAAATAAATTAAGGTTTATTTAGGTATTTAAGCCGTGTTTGTGGTTAGTCCAAGTAAGTACGAGAACATTCACAAGGAATATTTTAGGAATTATGATATAACAGAAACAATTAAGGAACCCTTCGATAGTCAAAGTAAAACACCTTTAATAACTTTTGCATCCAAACTTTGTTTATTTTGATTGAAATTTTAAGGTTATAGTTATGTTTTGCCACTATTGACATGTTCCATTACATAATTTTCATTGGATGATACAATAGATTCAAAGAAATAGATTTTTAGATTGAAAAGATGTAGCAAAGAAAAATCCTTGAATATCCAAGTTACCCTATGATCTGACGACCATGGATACGATTAAAAGATAAGTAGATCAGCATCAGTATACCTCAATCAATAATCAGAATCAAAGATCAAGCCTAATTCCTAATTATAATTAACTTAATTATAAATCTGCTGCTTCTAATGAAAATAGATTTTTTTACTTATTAGTCTTTATTAATCTATCATAATTTCACCAAGACACTGAAATAAAGATGACAAAAAATATAAATTTCCTTAATTTATACTAGAGAATTTACTACCAATAAGGAATCTTTTAACGAAACCTCCGACAAAGTTGAAAGACGATGACCATAAGAAATATAATTACGAATATTACGCAATTCTCCATGAGAAAGTAAAAGAACCTGGAACCAAAAGCTATAATTTCGCTTCCCGTAAAACAAAATAAGGTCGGGCTACTGGCGAAGAACAATATGTGTGTTGTTTTTGATTCACAGTTATGCAAGAGGGCGATGAAATTTGAGGAGTAACAAAACGAGTGTTCTGAGAAACGTGCCACTTAGAATAACATTCGACGTTTTATTGATTCAAACTCGATATGGGAACATAGTTTGGATTCAAAGCATAGCATAGCTCTATAGTTTGATGAAATAAATAGGGCACTTTTAACTATGGTGAAATTTTTAGTTAATAGGTACATAATAATAATAAAATCTAGGATAGTCCGTAAATTTTTAAATGCATGTTGAATTTTCTGTCACGCTTGGTGACCAATCGCCCATGTGACAGATGTAGATCTCTTAGGATCTCTCTTAGGAGAGAAAGCAACTGGAAGAAGAAAAGAATAACAATTGGAATAATAATAATAACGATTCACACTCACAGCCCCATACTAGGATTTCTTGTGTCGTGAGTTCCATGGACAACAAAGACAATTAGGTACATGCAATTACACAAACACACAGACCGGGAACTGATCTAAATTCATCATTTTAATTTCCGCCGGGGATCGAACCCAGGAATCTTCGAATGGTGGACTGGCGTGGTAACCACTACACCACGCGAGTTATAATGAACGCGTTATAATGAAGTTATGGACCTCTAAAAATAAAAATCAACATACAGACGATTTGAGAACCTCCTAATAAATAGGTTAGTAAAATGCCTTTTTTAAATTAACTTTATATTTATATTAAAACATTGAAACATGTTGTTTCGAACACATACTCGTACATACACTATTAAGCGCAAAAACCTAAACTTAATAAGCGGAGGTAATAATGTTAGAAGTTTATAGCATATACCTATCGTTTAAATGTTATCAGAAGCTGTACGATAATAATGATTGTTGTTTACGTTTATTACCTACTTGCCATTTTATTTATTAAATTGATTATAATATCTTATCTTTCATTTGTCTTGTTATCTAACCTCTAAGGTATGGAATGTATCGTCCTCATTTGAATTTAAAGAAAACAAAAAAAATCTCGTGTTGCCAGTTTTCGCACAAAATAGTAAACAAGAAGAGTATCCACCAAACAAGTCAAACGGGTTTCAGGTATTTCCGAAGCGTCTTTTTATAACGTTTCCAATTTCTTTCAATGCACAAACAACACAATAAAAGGGGGATGTATGCAAGCTACCGTGATAATGGCATCGAGTTAACGCGGTACAGGCGCACAAAAGAATAATGCGGTCGGGAAGAAAAGCTTGTTAACCCGCGAATCGAACGGTGACGGACACGTGTGAAAATAGTGAAGGAAAATAATATACTAAATCCAAATTGAGAATTTTGGAAAATTCGCAGCTGGCCCCAATACGCAGCGGCGAGCTCTGAGCGGCCATTATTCCGCACCATAAATAATCCACTTCACTATACAAAAACGACTAACCCTTCATTGCCTCTTCCTTTTACGATTCGGCGAAAAGAAATAAAATATGTGCGAGCCAAAACAAAGGCCATAAAACCGAAATGACAGGGCCACACGCTTTTCACGGAGATGGGGAGTAAAAAAATGCAAACTATAATTTCGCATTATGTAACAGTCGGAAGGAGTCGCCTGACGGGATTCGAATGCAGGCAGCGTGGTTTAAAAATAACCCAAGGTTAGCCCGCCGCCAGATCGACGAGGGTCCCTTTGTAAGATCAAGGTCTACCGGTTCTGCAGGATGCCTATAGCCACCATAATAATATGGTCGTGTTGTTATTTGATGCTTAAACGAGTACCGGTCAGAGAAATTATATTGGAATGGAAAGTAGCCGTTTGTCGCCCGTGTAATTACATGAATTTTGTAACGATGCGATACCTCGTTCATTTGTCGACTATTAATTTGTGCACACTAATGAATTGTGAGTTAGCGTCGGTCGCTACGTCTTCGCTGTGTATAATAATAAATAAGCAGGAGTTCTTAAGTAAATTAGTAGACATTTACATCGTTAGTGTTACAAACTATGTTTTAAATTAAATTATTACTGTAAATGAAAAGGTACCTCCGACTTCCTTTCGAAAAAGATCACTCAATTATTTTGATCGATCTAAGATCTTATTTATATTAGTGAAACTACAATATTTAATCACTAACACTTCGTGGCCGGACATTTGAGAAGCCTCACACATCTAATCGCCGGAAAAAAACCCTTGCTTCCACAAGCTCAGCAACTTTGGGCTCTGAAGATACTACGGTCTTTCTCGGAGCTGACGATCAAACTATTTCCTCCATTGTGCCTTCGTCTGTCAGCGATCCTTGAAAGCTTTCCGTTCCATATCTAGTTAGGTAAATATAGATTGCTCATTAACGTTAATTTTTTAAGGAAGTAAGTTGCCTGTAGTCGGTACAAAAATTGACAGAATATCGACGATAAACAAAATTCTAGTAGAATGCGCAATTTAAACTAGTCTACACGCGGCGCTTGCGTGCACCGATACGAAAATAAAAACAAAATAAATGTTAAAAGGCACGACCATGCAACCTTGAACAGCCCCTAGCAAGGTGTACGCTCGGATGCACCTGCTAACATTATGCAGTGACCTATAAAAGTAATAATTAGACAATTTATTCCTCAATTATTCCTTAGATGTGGGTCAAACGACAGGGTCTTTTATGGGTCCGCGGTGAAACTTCGTGAGAAGCTTTGTTGAGGAAGAAGTTCAGATATTTTAAACTCGTAACATTTATTCTTTATTAATCCAACAACATTTAACACTCGATATTTTTAAAGGTTTTTTTAAGGAGGAGGTGAAGTTAAAGTATTGCTAACAATAAAAATTACGTAGAAATCCGTAACAATATTAAACTTTCAAGTAATTGAATCACATATTTTTTAGTATCAACACTATCTACATTTACTTATATGTAACTTACTTCTTTATACTCGTAATAATAGAGTTACATTTACGTTGTCGTCCGAACAAGTTCGAATATGTCAAGAACGATTATAAATATTTACCAAAACATTGTCTGTAGCTGCATTGTATGTTATATGGAATGGTAGTACAGAATTTTTTGCATGTTTTTTACATGGAATCATATTATCAGATCAAGATATGGCGCAGTGGAGCGGCGGCCCGAACCTCGGGTTACGAATGTGTTGTGAAAAACAAACGGACTCGTTGTTTTTTAATGTAAATGTCCTATTTCAAGAACGTTGGAATTAATCTCACGGTTGAATACTGCTATTGTTTACCTACTAACTTACCTACCCATGTAGGTACGAGTAAGTTAGTCCACGAATCCGCATTGGAGCAGCGTGGTGGATTATGCTCCAGGCCTTCCCCAGTTGTGGGAAAAGACCCGTGCCAAGCAATGGGACATAAAAAGAGTTGAAGGCAGGCACCCATGTAGGTACCAACCATAAATATAGGTAATTTAAATCTACTTACGTATAAAATTTACCTTCGCATTTTATTTGACTTTTTTATGTGTAAATATTTTTATATTTTCTTGTGGTGGTAAATAAAACCTAATTTACCATAGCACCATAATTATGCTTATAACTTACGTTTACTTTTGAATATTAAAATAATTATAAATTTATTAATTATATTTTAATATAAATAACCAATTTGTTGTTAATATGTCCTCTGAATAAAATTTGCATTAAGTATTCAAACACTTGGATGTCCGAAATGGTTGAATACGAGTAAATCTAAAGATGGTTATGATTTCTTCAAACACAAATCGTGTCTGTTTGGAAAATGTAGGCATAAGTGTAGATGATAAGTATTTGGTGATGAGTTTTGCTTTTAATGTTTGGTCGGCAACAACGTGTATTTGTATGTTTACCTATATCTACCTACTTGGTATGTAATACTACTGGCTAACTAATGCACGAACACGAATTATCACTTAGGACTTACAGGAAAAAGACATACCAATTCCTTCAATATTAAATAATTCTAGTGCATACCATGACTGGCAGTGCATTCAACTGCATCACAGCGCTGTGCCAAATGCCTTCGTTTTATGGCTAAACATTGGCACATCGGCAAATCATAACGCAAGAACATTCCGGGTACATTAGCAAAGTACATTTTAGAGTACTGAACCACTCATTATAGAAACGATGCAAGTACTGACCACTAACAAGTAACAACTATGCAAAATTTATTCGCCAAGCGCATCCGCTGAGGGGGCTTATGTTCAACTTGCGAGTCATGGCGTTTTTGCTCTCATAGATATAAGGGTTTATGTCGTATTTATTACTTAAGTATGTACTCAAACATTGTGCGGTATTTCACTAGGTACGGTTAAATATGTGGCTACGGCTTACGGCTATCTATGTTTATGTATTTGCCAATTTTAAAGTCGATTTTTATAAAAATAACTGACTAGTAATTGGTAGAAGAGGAATGTAGCTATATGGGTAATTGATTTACGAATAAATACACAATGGACTAAATTGTGTCGTATCTGAAAAAAATTATAAGTTAAACCGATAAAGACGAAAAAGAATTTCGCATAGTCAACAGAACTGCGTTGACCTATTATAATTTATTTTGATGGCCTCTTGGGCATAATTATGTAAAATTATTTCAGGAACATAGCAAATTAATAAAAATGGATCGATGGATATCTTGATGAAAGGCTGCACTGCATAATATTATTCCCTAAATTTGTCGTGTACTTTAACCTCAGCATTGTAACACAGCGCCATCTATTGAACAATTACTAAATAATCGTGGCTATCGGATATGATTTGCAATAAAATAATATTGCGACTATAAATTGAGATGTAAGCTATC
>DWQK01001568.1:0-15268 GCA_018231225.1 Noctuana stator
TTCACCCGCGTTAAGAATTGTGACGTAACGCTTGATAGCCTATAACCTTCCTCATTAATGTAGCTATCAGACACAAATAGGAATTTTTCAATTCCGACTTGTAGTTCTAGAGATTAATGCGTTGAAACAAACAAACAAACTCTTCCACTTTAGATATTAGTATAGATTAAGGGAGCAGTTTGAAAATGAGTGGTCAAAAGGTTGAGTATTATCCCATACGCAGGTGTAGGTACCTACCGAATTAAGTTTTAAACCGCCGTCTCTAATTCATTTGTTTATTCACTGATACACTGTATCCCTGCGTTGTCCAGTGTATTCTTAAACCCACTATCTAATCGATAAACATAATATTAGTGATTACAAACGGGTACTTGCTTACTGTCAATCTAAAAGAACAAGCTACGGTATTAGATAAATATTTAAGCGGGTAAAAAATCGATAAGGTAGCTTTAACAAGAAACTAACCGAAGGGCTTTGTGATTTCGTATAAATACATACTTGTTTCAGATTTCTTAATAAAGTATTCAAAAGGCATGTGAAGTCATCGCGGACTTTTCCGGCGAGGTAGACTACGGCCTAAACGGGACTTTCAAGTAATGAGACGGGGTATTTCAAAGTCCCGTGACCAGCAGTGGGACAGTGAACGGTTGATATTAGAATTTCGGGCAATTCACACAATATCTTTATAAATTGTAGCCTATGTGTTATTCTGATGTACCTATAAGCTATATTATTGTAAAGTTTCATTACAATCCATTGAGTAGTTTTTACGTGAAAGAGTACCAAACATCCCTCCATCCATCCATCCATACGTACAAACTTGCGCGTTTATAATATTAGTAGGATTGCTCATTACCGTCAGGGTTATGGTCAACCATGCTGGCCAATTGCGGTTGGGGAATGTTTTATATAATCCCCAATCTTTTACACGCAGTTTTAGTTCACTAATTTACATTGTCATAGAAGTACCGATTTAATTAATTGATTAATTAATTTAAGCCCTACAATTCTACTAGTTCCAGCGCGTATTATGTACTTTCTTTAAATAACAAAATTATATTTATTTTTGATAAGCAAATTGAGAGCAGAAATTCTTTAATCTCCCAATTCCTGTATAGAGGGTAGAGGGGCTTCACGATTACGTTAGGAAAAGTCGCAAACTCATTATTTTGTTTTGTTGGTAGGTACGAGTATGTGCGAAATTATACGTGGAGTTGTTTCAAAATGTTCAACATGTAGCTTCGTTAGCAAATTAATTTTATTAAATTTGAATATGAATTCGTTTGTCTATACGTTTGTGTATATCAATCTTAATCCAATATATACCCGGTATACTTACTTAATTATAGATAGGAATTATATTCTGTATAAGGTTGGACAATTTCACCGATTTAATAACCTTAGGTAGCCGATAGAAGACACAATGGGATTGAACTAAATCTAAAAGGCTGTTTTTATACCGGAATGTAATAACGGAACGGAAGTTTCTATTTTATAAACTTGTGAGCAGTTGGCAGTGGAGTGATAGTTATGCGCATGTTTAGCTGTCACGTGTGCTTACTTTCGGTCCAAAATACTGAATAATGTACTAGAAACTTGGTTGTAAAGGAGCACCTACCGAAAGTAGTTTTGTAATCAATAGTACGGTACAAAAGATTGTGCGTTCTATTTGCTTTTATTTTCTGTTCTATATTTACCAAGTTAAACCGTATTTAGAAGTATTGTAGGTAAGATTGAAAGTAATAAGGAAAGTTCGAATAGTAGAAATATTATGGAGGTACTTCCATACTTTAACACATACGTAGGGAATGTATATAACTTTATGTTTAAAGGCATATACTCGTATCATACAGTATATTAGACAGAAACATCATGCATACAAGGTAAAGCCTACGAAAGAAATTACGAAATCAATATAACTTCGAAACAGGGATAGCAAACGTAGATTACTATTCAAATCCAATAGGGTGCATGTCAGTACTGTTGGTATTATATATCGCTATATGAATGTAGCAGTAAGTAGGTGTAAACGATTGCCCTTGATTACTTTCCAAGGAACTCGCAAGTTCGGTGTTTGGGTTAGAAGGCTCCAATTTAAGTCGGAAGGGAAGCAATATCAACTATACAGCCTGAAAGCTTACCTATATTACCTATTATATTACCTATATTACCTATATTACCTATATTATTAGCCTATATTACCACATCACTTAAAAGCAGTAAGGGACGGTTTTTGGAATACAGTTTATTTTACTTAATTGTTTACTTACAGTAATAAACTTTATTCATCAGAAACCATGATACATTTCATTAGTAGTTATTTTTAATTTAATTCTAGTATTACTAGTATTAGAAACATGTAATTAAACTTTGATATTTATACAGAGAATGGTAAAGAGTGAGACTTGATAACTCTCTGCACGGAGCTTTTCCATATGAAAAAGGAAAAGTCCTCCGCAACTGTTTTCAATGTATTGTTATGAGTTACGAGTACTTACAAAGCAACTCCTATCAATGCCGCTGTCTTTTCGCGGATGCATGGTTGCATGTAAGTTATCTGTTTGTACATATTTATACTTATATATGAACGGTCTAGTACTAGTCGATATGATGAATAAAGTGTTTTTCGTAAACTAAGAAAATTTGGGCTAAGACAACGGTTTGAACGAAGGGAACGGTTGATGAAAACCTGAGCTAGCGTGTGTAATAACTTGGGTCGTAGAAAGATTCCGAATATTTTTTACACCCACTCGTAGGTATGTAGGCAGATAAAATTTATACGCAAAATTTTTCGTTCGGATAAAGCATTCAACCAATAAACTTTACTTCGTCGTCAAGTTTTATTACGAAGTGCCAAGTCTTTTTTAGTGTTCCTGTTTAAACATGAGGTCTGGAAAAATAAAAATGACACTTGCATTGTCGGTATGGAACCGTAAATTCAATTTTCTCTACGCCAAATTTATAATACACTGCGGTCGACGACACAGTTTGCACTTTGCACAGATAATAAATAGCAGTCATTTTAATACACATTGCTTGATTTCTGTCGAAGAAAGCAGATTCAAGTTGACAAGTTGAAAATGGACATTTTTCAAGCAGCCATTTTAAAGTTTGAGTTTTATTTTTAAATTGGTGTTTTGTTTTTAAATACTTTTTTATAGCAATATTATTATTTTAGTTAGAAATCTTTCACCCTGTAAATATAACAATTCTAAAGTCAAATGTAGACTAAAAAAAATTTCATGCAAGTCGACTTATCAACATATTCACGCATGATACGAATATATTTGGCATCTTCGAGCTCAGGTGTTACTTTACTATGTGTTATATTAAAATATCCAGGTTATTGTACCTGAGCCTAAAATTATATTTCAGCTTTTTATGTCACCGTGGAGTTCCTTTTGTAAATCGAATAAAGGTGTATTTTTGCGATGACTGTATCAATATAACAAGGACAAGCGACTATTGAAATTGGCAGCTTCATTGTGAACTGGAGAGCTATCGGTGTCGGCACCTCAACAAGATCACAGTTCACGGCAATTGGATCAGGAAGTACACACTTGGAGTTCACAACTTGTAATTGAAGCGCAATTTCGTATTAGACTTCTCTGTGTATTTAAATAATAATAAATTAATAACGTTTCACACTCACATCCCCACACTAGGATTAACTTTATCGTGGGTGCCATAAAAGCACATAAAGAAAATTACGCAGACACCCAGACCGAAAATAGAAATTCAAATTCATCATTTAAATTTTTACGGGACTCGCCGTATGGTGGACTGGCGTGGTAACCACAACACGATGAAGTTTAAAGAAATGATGAGGAGAGGTGACTAAGTTCTTTATTAAATAACAGTGTTTCGTCGAAACATTGTCGAACGCGTGATAGATGTGAAACGTTAAAGTTCACTAAATTGATGATAGAATATTTACGTACTGCGCTTAAAATCCTTGCGCAATATCGTTGTTACAAAAATTTTCTCTGCAACTTTGCTATTATAAATTATAAGAACAAATAAGTTTAATTATTGTTTTAGTTACAATCCCTAACGTCTCGGATTTTTCGTCACGAATAGGCTCCGAAACCAGGAACGAATTTTATCCGATTTTTCAGGGATATTCAATTACTTACTACATAGGTTTTATTTAATTTCTATTCAATATCTAACACAATGTTTTGATAAACAATGAAGAACAATTATTAAGAACCATTTAAGTTCCAGCTATTGTTAGATTTAATGTGTTTGTAAAGTAGAATAAGGCTATCCAAATAGTGTAAGTTAGAAAATTTTGTGCATTTTCTCACGACATCCATATTAATATAATAGCGGCGCAGTCATTATATCAAATGAATATAATCTACGAGTGCAATAGTAACCTTGCTTCTCATTGTGGTGAGGAGTAACTGATGTAGCCTTGTTAGTTACGTTTCATTTGCGTAGATAATTCGTTTATCTTATGGGTACGTGGATATTACAAATTGTTACATCAGATTTCCACCATTAAATGAAAAGGAATTAAAAGATTAAACAAAATTGACATATAAATTTGCAACACTAGTATAGCCGCTTGTGCTTTCATTGCTTTAACTAAGTTTAACTATAAAAATGTCCTTTATAAAAATGTCCTTTACAAAAAGAGTAGATAATTGCCGTAATTAAGATAAAACATATCTATTCTCAAACATTTCATCAAAATATTATACTCGTATCAGATTGGCAAATGTAATGAAGTTTAAATTGTGAGAGAGGAAAAAGCCAAACGCGATTTGACATTCGAATAATGGGGTCGCATATTGGTCGCTTCCTTAAACCAAGTTATTTATGCAGGAATTTTTTTATTCAAACTTGGAATATCCTCAAATATTATTAAAAGCGTTTTTGAGAAATATTCTTTCTCTCGAAGATTAATGAAATATTCAAATGAATAATGCTAAGTTCAAAAGGTTTTCAGAATTTTTTTCTTCTAAGAACTGGTACAGACCTACCTGTGTTTTTTATCTGTATACTTTTGATTATCCATGACTTACCTATATAAAGAAAATTTGGACTTTTTCAAGCAATAATAACTTTTTATGGAAAAGAATAGAAATCATTTATTTCGCATGCTATACAAGTGGTTTCAACAGAGATTATTACTTAATACATACTTTATGATGGACAAAGCGTGTCTTGGATATTAGACAAAAAATGCTTACAGAGAACCGTATATTAAAAAAACTTCTGTAGATATTAAATTTACAGACAAACGTTAATGGAAGTCACCGCATCTGAGCTATAACATTCATCAAAATTGATATACGTTATTTATTTGAACGAACATTAGGGTACCTATTGCGGGACGTTTTAGTGGCTTTTTTCATTGATTTATGTGCCCTGTTCATCAATATATGTCCTTCAATGACGGACAAGTTGTACTGTTGTAAGTAATGGAAGTAAAGTGGGCGTGAAAATAAATCACCGTGAGATTGATATGAGGGTCCGTTCTTGAACCACACATTTACTAAGGATATTTCAAAATTTGCGAAAGCTACGTACTTATAAAAAACTATGGTTTTTATACTTAACTGGTGTTAAGTGCGGGTTAATTGACATAAAACAGGGACCCTGCTAACTTTTTTTACTTGGTACTTACTTCCAAATATACCTATTTTATAATACCTATGTTCAATGCTATAAAATTGATTGTTTTCAGTCGATAAACATTATCAAAAGCGACTAAAAAACCTTAAATATTTTAAACTAATCTTTTCATAACACTCTTCCTTTTGCATCGTTGTGTGTATCCAATTTTATAGTTATCATATTAAACTGATTAAAAAAATATTAGCAACTTGTAGTTATAAATATAAAAATAATTATTGTACCTGTTCTTTTGGCACTTGGCCAGTGAACAAATATCTACGAGTAACTATTATTATAAAGTACGCTACACTATTAAATAATTTCTTATAAATTGTCTATTATAAATCTTGCTCTATCCTACAACTCCTCAAGGGAAACCACCTAGTTATGGGATGTTGGTAACATAGTTACTGCATCCAATTTCTAGTGGGTTACCGAAGTTATAGGCGGTACGTAGGTAAGGCCAGCTATTTGTGTCACATTATCGGCGCGGCGAATGAAATTGCATTTCGTGTCTAATTATCTTGTATTACGTAGGCTATGTCAGTGAGTGATCAATTACTGTAGGAGTTTACTACTTAAAATTCGATTTTCATATAAGGTGCCGTGAATTAATACGCATTTTTGTCAATTAGAATCCCATTAAAACCGTTTTTGTGCGATTCGTGGATGGGATTTGTATTGACTTAATAGGTTATTTTTTTTATGTTTCGGTGTGATGCTTCTCAAAATCTGTGTTTGTAAATTTATATAGTTAGTTAGTTATTGTTTTTTATATTATCCATTTGACGTATGAATCATTTAGCTAATAATATACACATACTTTAGTATACCTAATACATTATAAGAAATGCTTTACAAAGTAGTTTCATTATCTAAACTTTGGTCATTGACAATACAAACAGCCAACAAAGACGCAAACAGCAATAAAATACTAATATGTGCTTGCTTTGCCAGAGATTCAAACGGAAATTAAACCCAGTATTGAATCGTGGACTGCAATTTCTGTATACGGCGTCTTAGTCACAAAATATAAAATGCTAGATAGAAAGTGTGTATGTAAAGATGTGAAATAAGAAAGACGAAAAATAATTGTTTTATAAAACAAAAAGAAATTCACATTAGCAAGGCGAACTAAAAATAAGGAAAACAATAGTTAAAATAATTATCACCAACCTATCACAATTCCACTGCTGGGCAGTGAAAACCCTCTCTCAAATATGAGAAAGGTTTATTCTATAGGTAGTCGACCACGCTGGACAAGCAGGGCTTGGTTATTATAAAATAATTTTAAATTTTTTATTGCTTTACAAACAGTGATTCAATAAACGGGTTTTGAGACTACCTAGTAGAAAATTATCGTCCCATGCAGGCAGCCCCATTTTTTCAACTAAGCAGAAAGGATATCCAGAGGTCATGACAGGGACTATAAAGCATGTTTGTATAAATTAACGGAAGATTGGTTGCGCGCTCTTAGTTGCGTTAAATTTTTGATGCGGGTAGGTATTCGTGCATAAATAACTCAACTCTTGAGATATTAAATGAAGTCGACGATTTAAATATGAAATTTATTATGACCATTTCCTCTCATGTAAATGCAATTTTTTAATGGTGTTTAGCATTATTTTACGGTTCAAATTAAATGGAAGCTCGCAAAATACAAATAGGTATGAACTATAAATGACTTGATTCCTTTGGGAAACTTATATTGTGTCTGGCGTTTCATTTAACCATTTTAAAATCGTAATTCCTCGAGCTCGAAAAATAAAAATAAAAAACAAAGAATCACATTTTTTATTTTATTTCTAGAAAACGGAATAATGTAAAAACGTGCACTAAACTGTGAATTCTGCAGTCCCAGATCTGCTAGAGATTTCATTGTGAAATAAGCAGTAAGTACGTCTGCACTAAGATTCATTAGTTAATCTGGTTTTCTTCTACTAAGTTTTAGTGTATAAAAACTATTATACTTACACTCTGTAGTGTACATATAAAAAATTAAATTGCGTTTTTCGTAAACTGTAAAAACTCAAATTAGAGGCCTAGTGATCTTTTCGGAACGTTGTAGAGAACTCTCAGGTAAGTTACTTTTTTTACGAAGTTTAGGTACCTACTTCACCGTAAATAAAAAAATATATTTTTCGATTTTTATCATATGTTACTTAAAATTTTGGATGCTGTGGTGCATTTTATATTACAGGCACTCCATACCCAAATATCTGACGCTTCCTGAAACCGGAACATCGGCATGTTGATGTCAGGAAATTCGTATATCTTTTATAAGGCTTACGTGAAAAACATTCATAGCATTACGTTAAAATAGGGCTTGGAATTTCGTATCATGTGCGCACACCCACTAAAACTTGAGATGAATTGCTACATAATGAATTTGAAAGACAAATTGCGATTGAAAAATTTATAGGTAACCCTATAACCCTATATAAGTCTATCTAACATATCCAGTGTACGTAATAAAATGTACTAGACATTTTACTAACTTAATAATGTTTCAAATATATTATTATGCATTTACACTACGCCTGATTTAGTTTACAAATGAAAGTGGAGATAATACCAACCCGTATTGCAACCAACCCTATGAGCCTCCGATCATATTATAATGTTCAAATTTGCGTTTGTTACTGTATTAAAAGATACACTCTTAAACCTTCCTCATGAACTACTCCGTCTATTGGTGAAAACCGTATGAAAATCTGTTTATTCGTTTTTGAGATTAGTGCATTCAGACAAACAACAGACTTTATTTTCTATGTACCTTTGTGAAGAAGATACTCGTAGTATAAAATAAAATGATCACAGCTTACAAATATACTTACATCTCAAGTAAAAAAAACAACTTCTCGCCTCTAAAATCAAATCGGATATTCGCGTGTGGAATCTTAAAATTGCAGGTGAAAATATCATTTTCAACCGTCCGTCATTTCATTTAGCCAACATGCGAAAAACTCACATGTTCAAATGGAGATAACGAAATTTCGACGGTTTTCTGCCGCCATTCACGTAGAAATGGTTGTTAATGGACGGGCTAAATTGAACGGAAACACAAATTGAAATTTCGTTCACTTTCATCATAGGAGTGTGTGGTTTATAACGTCGTAGAAACCACTGTGCTTACCATAATGTGCTCGAAACCTTCTTGTCTAATCATGTGCATATTTCTTTTACGCAGAACGAGGAAAGGAGTAGAAAAAAGAGTAGACTTTATAAAACTACAAAATATACTTACTTATTTTGATAGTTTGGGAAATCTTGTACATTAAAATTTTATTGTTAGAGCGCTTTATTATCTGTGACGCCTTTTATTGACTAAATGTGATGTTGTTTATATGGAAATTGTATAATAGATAAAACTCGATAACCGCTTATAAAGTTCGTCCGAGAAATTACTACTGCTGTCTTCATAACACGCCATTAAGCAAGTCTTTTGGCAAATTTTTTCTTGGCTAGGAAGGGTGTATGCCGAACACATTATATTTTAGGTGACCATTTCAGTCCTCATGAGTAGTACCGCCTCCAAGGATGATCTTCTATAGGATTCCTCGATTTTTCGAGGGTGTTCATAGGTTACAATGTCTACATCAAGCGGCCTGCTGGTTTGCTACGAGTATACGATAAAAAACCTAAGTGAGCAAAACATATTTTGTTATATTTAAAGTTATATTATAGTATCATGTTTGAGCTCATCTTGCGTGTTCTGTTACAAGATTCATATTAGTTTCACGATTTTATTGCATCTGAAGGAGGCTTGGAAGTTGTTCGGTACACACAGTGTTCCAATAAAGCTATGGGCAAATGACAAAGTTTTGTCATATCTGGTATGAAAAGTCGAGTTGAGATACTCGTAAACGTGGTTTGTGATAAGATTTCAGGAGTAGTCACGGGTAACTCTTACGTCCCTAGTCGTAGACTCACGCCACTTGAGTTTCCCTTTTTTCTCCGAAGGATCTTTTTCTCAGATACATTCACTTTTGTAATTATATAGCTAACTATACAGCTAATCATATAGCTAAATATACGAGATGTATTTTAGCCAGTGTGATGAAAGAAGTTAATATCTGAGTGAGAGGGTCAAAAACATGTTTAAACATGTCCGATCGCTTCCCCACATAAAGTTGGAAGAACTTGGATAGTTCGCCCGGGGAGGTACCACTGTGGGAAATACATGTGTTTCGGTTGGGGTTGGGGTTTAGGGACGCCGGAATTTCGTTATTTGAGGCGACCATTTCTACTTCTAAAAGTAGGTTAGGTACCAACTACATCTCAGAATGTGTTTAGATTGCATGGATATACGTCCCTTTCAAGTTATCGCAGACACTTTAGGCACCTGTAATGTTCTTTCAAGCTGTAGTACTCCATTCCTACAAGCTTTTGAAGCAATTTCGTTGCCTCTAGAAAACGAAATGGATGCCTTTTGTCAGATCACTACGTTTTCTTCATCCTTTCAGTGCTTTGTTATATTTTGAGGGTTGTAACGTAATTGGTTTTAATTTTTAATGAAATCACAGCATCTGCCTACAACTTTATTCTGACACTTATTAGTCAACAGGATACAAAGTACCTATGTATTATGTTGATTCAGGTTGCAATTTATCTTTGTGTAAAATATTATCAAAATCCGTTCAGACGTTTTCGCGTGATTAAGTAATATACATCCTAACGTTGACACATACTACCTTCCATATCATACACGTATAATATTATACACGTAGGATGTATCTGCTTATATTACAAAGTAACGTAATAATATTAAATTTTATCAGATTACAGTTTACAAAAATTCTTAAACGTAGTTTTTGTCAAAAATAGAACTACCATTTATTGTTTAATTTTTAATAATCTACTGTTGAATCAAATAATAAATAAACAAGTTTGTTACTACGAAGAAACTTTATATTACTACCCACCGTCCTACATAATTAACCATAATTAATACTGACGAAATTACCCCTAAGCCTTTATCAGAAGAGAGTCACTTAAAATGGCCCACTTTTTTTTATACTTAGATATTTTCGCTATTGGATGCAAGCATACAACTATTGATAAAGTAACTGGTGTAACATAACACTGCAGGTTAGTTTTCCTGTCGAATGGAAATGCAACGTCAGATTGTATCCTATTAAGCCTGTGGAAACGTAATCCTCTTATCAACCGGTGAGCCTGCCGCCGTAAAGCCTTTTATTTTAAATGTCAACTGTTATTTCAACATAATAACCTTATTTATTGCATACTATTACAGTTCTTTTACGTTTATGTTCTAAAATTGACTTAATTAAATTTACGATCCTTGTGTTGTAGTGATTTGTTACGTCAGCCCACGAAAGTCATAGGTTCGATTGTTAAGTAGCAAATGATTGGAGTAATCAGGTCTTGATCCGGGTGGTAAAATTCGGAGGTCTTATAAAGATCCAATAAAACTGCAAAATACCTTAGGCCAGCAACAATATGAAGGAACATGAAGAGTCAGGCTCATTTGGCACTTTGGGGAGGACTATTCTACCTCCTCCCCCAACAATCCGCCCATGGAGCTCTAGAAAAGTGATAAAATAAATGGGTAGTTATTATACTCCAGCTAG
Organism: Noctuana stator; assembly: GCA_018231225.1. NCBI lineage: Eukaryota > Metazoa > Arthropoda > Insecta > Lepidoptera > Hesperiidae > Noctuana > Noctuana stator. The sequence goes on from DWQK01001568.1 coordinate 11,223, forward strand.
GACAAGCATTGTGTAAATTAGCCAGATAAGTACATACATCGTTATCAAAAAAAGGTTCCTGCAATTAACTCTATAAGCAAAACGAACGCGTGGCTGTGTTCTTGATATGTGAAGCCCAGTACTATCACTCACTTAACCCTCTTCACAGTCAGTAGCACGCACCGGACAATCATGTCAACGACAATTACCCACCTTAGGGCTTAGCCAAGATACCTTTGTATTTAATTAACGTTAACGGATTGACAGAAAATATATAGGATCTACATAAAAGTTACACATTCACGAGAACAATCAGTAAAATAATTGTGACTTGTCTGAGCCCTCGTGTACCTTCACCTTACTAATGTTACTACCAACAATGAACATAAGGTCTTTCTCTTTAAATCCTTTTTTATTATAAGTTACATGTTTATGTTTTAAAGGTGTGGATGTCGGCGACGTGCGTAACCGTCTTTGCCACATGTTCCTAATTAACCTAGCACCTAACGAAACCTAGCACCTAGCACCTCTAACAATAACTTATACTTACTTATATACTTTAGGTGTTAATAGTTTAGTTACAATAACTTTTGATGTTACTTATTACTTTAATATTATTGTAGATGTTTATATTTACCTACAGAGAAACCGATAAATTCATCAAACTGTTGCCAAAGTTTCTATTATCCATCAAACTATCTGGAATAACGAAAACAACTTTATTGAACAAATGTAAGTTATAATCCATGAAATTTGTTGTGAGTTAAAGCCTGTTATTGTAAAGTTCTTATTAATAATACAATGTCTTAAGATCAGGGACGGATCTAGGGTTGTGAAAATAGGGCACTTTCCACGGACTATTCCTAAAGAGAGCTGTACTGTATACTGTAGTCAGTATCGCAGGACATCATCCGGCCTGGAGGATGTCCTGCGTTGAAACCTGTTTAGTCATGCAACCGTGGGGAAACCTTATTGTTATTACTTTTTACGATTAATAAATATATCAATATATTATACTATATCCTACTTTTCCAGAAAACGTTTAGTAGCTAAATTAGTTCTACTAATGATAAAAAATACCTAAGGAAATCTTACCAATATCTTTTTTGTAAACTCAAACTTTATTAGATACCTAAGAGCGTGACAAACGACCTCGCAAGATAAGATTGTGTCTTAGTCCTTTGTGCAATTTAATTAGGTAGATAATCTTACATCAGGTAAAAGGTTCCACTGAATGAAAAGATAATCAAGAGATGCACCTGTTAATAGCTTCGAGCTCCTTTTAGCTGAAAATTACTGAGAAGTATTCATATACTTAAAATTAAAACATGAATGCCCTGTATTAAAATTTCTACGAAAGTTGAGATTTTTAGGAGCCAGATAACAGAACATATGTACTTGTAGACATTATGTTACAGAAGTCATGGCCAATGCAGTTATACAATGTTTTCGTTCACCATTTTGCTGAGAAATGTAACACTTTAGAATTCATTGCAGTATTATAAGTTTCAGGCGTTTAGTATGATACCGACTGTCTATGTATAGTACCTACCCAGAATTAGTACGATTCATATGAAAAGATAAAATCAACCTATGTTCAGAAGGATAAGTGACATCTTGTTTTCTTGTATTTTGTATTGTCCTAGCTACTTATTGTTTGAGGAATTAGCTTCACCATGAAGCTAATTATATTATTTTCTTCCGACGAGTAAGATAGTCACCATTGGAGTGGGCTGTTGTTATGTGATAAGCTGACAACTCATCTCAGTTTTTTTTTAAGATTCAGAAACAAAAAACAAACAAAGTAATTAGTTTTACATTTATTGTACATAAAAATTAAATAAAAGTGGAAAGCTTTTTATATTTACAATAAATTTATATAATATTTACATAAATAGTTCTTTAATTATGATTACATATTATGCTAAGTGATTATAAGTATTATATTCAATTTATACTTATTCAGTTTAAAATCAAAATGTTTATTTACTTTCATTTTTATGGCTAAAATCCTTGGTAATGATGTCACTAAAACATTTCTAAATTGCAAAATATTTAAAAATTTATTGCACGGGATAATAAGGAATTATTATCGATTAAGTAATTACTATAATACGTATAATCTACTAATATAAAATATTATTTTCATTATTTATATTTGATCACAATATTATCTTTAAGTTTCAAATTTACTGACCGCGACCGAGATTGATTAATTTGGGAGGTCTCTTGCTATATAAACTATCAGTAGTTTCAAGTAAATAGTTATGTATCTAATAGTACCTTTTTAAGTTTTTATCACAACCTAAAAAATTTATAAATAATAAATTTTAGTTTAAGCATTCCCCTTCTCTATCAGTCTTTAAATATATACTTTGTAGATTACAAAAAAAACAGCCTTGATTAAAACCTTGAAACTTCGTTCGTTCTAGCATATTCTTCTTTCCGTTTCGGATCCGTAACAGTGTCTGCATTCCTTCTTTTCACCAGAAAATAAATGTTTCTGTAGAACAAAAACGTAATATATTATGTATTATTCAGTATTATGCACCATGTGGTATTAATATTACGCAGTCTTAAGTTAGTAGAAGGTAAACAGTACCTACTTGTACATACGCCAGCGGATAGTAAAATAGCAGACTAGGAGTCCAGTCCAGCAGAATGCGGTGAAATAATGATTATGCTAAAAAACCTAGATTGATAGTCCCATACAAATAATACTTACTTATTCACACATATTCACTAACGTTACAGCAATTCCTTATTCGTTAGTCAGAACTTAATTGTATAATGATTTATTTGAAAATTGTATTTTTTTACTCATATATTTATGAATTCATTAAGGTGCGTGTATGTTTAAAAAAAAAATTATTTAGAGGTCTTTTGTGAGAACAAAATAAAAAGATTTTATTTATTGTTGCCATATTTCAATTAAATGGATACTCACACAAACAGTCCTAAGGCTATGACGGTCAAGGCAGCATCAAAAAGGTAGAAGGCGCCAGGAAACGTCTGAATGGTGGACACGTAGAGGAAACTTGAGGTCGGCATGTATATAGAGGGCGCTATCGCCTCCGTAACACCCATCAAAGAACTAAGCTTTGCTGAAATAACACAGGGAATCCTAAGTTAATATTATGTGTACTAGAACTATATTTTATCTGTACTGTGAAATAAATAAATAATTACCAAATTCAAACTATCGTGCAAAATAATGTATTATATCTCATACCTATATGTATTATTCATTAGGCACAGTCAAGAGTACCTACACGTTGTGTTTTTATTTTTCTTTGAATTTGAAACTAGCTAATCTTTTTGTTTTAACCCAATTTTAATCTAATAAAGTATTTTTAATATTATTTAATGAAAGCACAGACAAAACATAAGAAAAAATATGTATAAGATCCCGTTTAATTAAGTATTAGCGATAATGCCTGAAAAAAATTAGCTGTGATGTCACGGAATGAATTTTTAGTGCTGAATTTTTACGATTATTATAATGAAGTATTTTATAGAAATAAAAAAAAATACATGTACTTTTCTTATCTGTGTACATTTATATGTCATTGCGAAATGGTTTAAGTACCTATACTCATTACGAAAATGAAACTGACCGATGCGTCTAAATAATAGGGAATTTTATTTAGTTGTTAGCCTTAATACGGAAGGAAAATAATTTTGTTTTCCTATATCAATAGCTATCTAATATAATTTATTAGGGAAAAATGTAGTATTTCTGGATAAACACGCGTAAATATAGCGGTACTTATATCTTCACAACTTCTATGTATAAAGTATTATAAATATAAGTTAATTTGTTATTTGTTACTATTAAGTCCTGTGTTAATTTCTCGGAGGGACAGTAATCCAAATCTGTGTCCTTATATTTTACATGTAAAAATTGCAGTAAATTATTATGAAGTACCATATTATAAAGCACCATAAAAATGGAACATACCTACTTCTTCTGTCGGCACGGTTTTTGTAGCAATTGACCTGATGGCAGTGAGTCCAGTGTGGCTGAAGATGTTGAACAGGGGAGCTGAGTAATACCACATTCTGTT
>DWQK01001569.1:0-15266 GCA_018231225.1 Noctuana stator
CTAACTTAAGAATTATTTACTGATTGGTTTCGCGTCGCGTTGTGGTCTACTAGGATCAGATCCTCCTCGCCCCCGCCTCGCCATGCTCCCACCTCATCTGCCACGCTCGGTGTCTCGCTCGTTATTTTCATTTTCATTAGAAAACTCTTTATGATTAATCTAATTTTATTGATGTAGTTTTGATCGAAATTAAGTGCTTAAATTTCATAACACACTTATTTAGATTAGAATTAACACCACTTCGCGACGTCGCGTCAGTGTAAACACCTTTGCAAATAAAGCGTTATTTTAGACCCAATTTGAAAATTATAAAAATGGCTCTTTTTGAATTCAGGATTTTTCTTATTTTTACTACTAAATAATACCATTAAACTTGTTCCAGCCCGTTTCACAAGCCGGTGCGGCCTGTTCTGCTTGCTCTGGGTGATAACTCTGTACATGTACACCAACTCGCTCAAGATCTTGCTGTCGACTGATGTGATGGCTCTATTTGCCACGAATGTGTCGTGTGTGTACCTGCTGTCTTGGGTCATTCTGCATGAACAGTTCGTCGGTGTTAGAGTAAGTTGTTCTTAATTTTTAATCTGTATTTATAAATAAGTACTTATCTAACATTCTCAATTTGATATTTTGTCATTTTATAATCTGCGTTATAAATGGCAATCTATAGAAAAAACATTCAATAGAAGAAGATTGTATTTAACGAGTAAACGGTTACGAGATTTAGTTCAGGGATATGTAAACTTGGTGATTTATTTTAATAGACCAATATTTTGAAATTAGGAAATTAATTAGTAGGTGCATTGAGAGATGATTTATCCGCTTGTGGCAGATAGTAGCAGCGATTCTGTGCGACACGGGCATCGCGCTGCTGGCCTACATGGACGGCATCACGGGCAGCTCCACGCTGGGCGGCGTGGTGCTGGCTGCCGTCGCCGCCGCCGGCTTCGCTATATTCAAGGTACACTTATACATCCCCTCCGCCACCTGCCTTCTACGGGGATAGGACACTGGTGCGTTCTTCTGGAGAACCCTGAGTCCTCTCAATGCGCTGAAGAAGGCTAAGGGTTTTAGTGCAGTATGAATGCTGCTCTCGTGATATGCGGGTACCGTCTGAAGGTTTCCCTTGTTGACACTAACAATTACCAAATGATCAATATGTCCAGTCCATGATAGACCATTGCGACTCCATCATGATATCGTAGGATGGCAATGGTAGACCAATTTTTAGGTTTCTGTCCTTCATGTGCCTCCAATGTCCCCCTGATGCCCATGACATTCCTAGTTCTAGGAAGTTCTTTCTAGTTCCATTAGGACTAGCATGATGAGTTATAACTAAACGCTTATTTTTGGTAACTAAAATATCGATGTCATTCCCGATTTACTTTCTTCTCAAGTACCTTTTAACTTATCTGATTAGGTTTCCACTGACCTATTTAGTAAATGTTTTCGTTGAACTCGCACGCAAGGACGCAAACAGCGTTAGCGTGCGCTGAGGGCGCATATTTTTAAGTAATTTACTTTATGAGATTGTTTGATAATAATTTACAAATAGATTTTATCTTTATAATAAATTTAATCAAAGTATTTTATTTGCATGAACATAAGCACAAAATAATAGTTATAACAAGAATAAGGCAAACTCACTGACATATTATTATTAACGCACAGCTGAAACGACTGTACCTAGAAATTTTGGTACAGTTGTATTAAGCATTAAGAAAGGATTTTCAGAAATTCACCCCTAAAGGGGTGACGTTTTTTAATTTTTGGACTTAGAAGTAACAGTGCTGCTTTGAATTTCGTTTTAAAACTGTCTGTGATCATTTTGTTTCGCAGAGATGGAGTTAGATTATGTGTTAAAAATTTATTAAAATTTCATCCCCTCTACCGCCGACTCGCGTATACTGATTGCGTTATAATTAGTCAATTCAAATGGCTTATTCGTTGCTTTTCACAAATCTGATTGATGGTAGCTCGTTACGTTCATTGTAATTAATTGTGCGGTTATTTGGTAAAATATTTTTTTTTTCTCTACAAAATTGACAGAACAGTGCATGTAATTTGTTTGGCTGTATTTTAACACTAATGATGTATAATGGCCTAAAAATATATCAGATTCAATTAAATAATCTGAAATCATTCACTAATAGATGGCGTAACGTGGCACTGAAATAATTTAAATTGCAGTCGAATTTCGACCAATAGCCGACCACTAGTAATTATAAAGTGAATTAAGAAGCGCGCGTAGCTCCGCTGGTAATACCGTAACCTTGGGCGCGGTCGGTTCTCGGATGGGTGACGGCACGGCTTCGGACGGCATGTTTAGCCGTTGGTCCCGCTTGTTAAACCTGGTAACAGTCGTTAAACCTAATCCTTTGGGCGGTTTGACGACATACGACACGGATTGGCCATTAACCAGTATCTGTACCAATTCGCATTAGAGCAGCGTGTTGGTGTATGCTCTAGGCCTGCCACGATTGTGGGGAGAGACCCGTGGCCAGGAATGGAACATAAAAAGGGTTGAAGGCATGGTGTCGACATCCGTATTCAGTAGAGGCATGAGTCATGCATGATCCCGTGGGGTGCAGGTGCTGTTCCGCAAGGTGATGGGCGAGGTGAACACGGGGCAGCGCGCGCTGTTCTTCAGCATCCTGGGCGTGGTGAACGCGGCGCTGCTGTGGCCCGTGTGCGTGGCGCTCTACCTCACCGGCTCCGAGCACCTGCCCGCGCACCGCATGCCCTGGCCGCACCTCCTCCTCGCCAGCCTCACTTTGCTCGGTCAGCTAACATCACCTCCACCACACTTTTACATTAAACTGATACTTCCCCATTTGATATAAAGGTGATACTTGTTTCTAACTATGATACAAGGGTGATACTTCCAATTTTAATATAAGCGTGATACTTCCAATTTGGATATAAGCGTGATACTTCCTACTTTGATATAACGGTTATACTTTCAACTTTTATGTAAGGGTTACTTCCAACTTTGATATAAGGATGATACTTCCAGTTTTGATATAAGATTAATACTTCCGACTATGGTACAAGGGTGAAACTTCCAACTTTGATATGAAAATTACACTTCTAAATTTGATAATGATGTATCTAAATTTTCATAAAAAATTACCATTTCTTGATTAATTCAAACTATAATGCTCTAAATTCTATGATACACTTGTGTTAATCTTAATGTTCTGTCGATCTTGTGTTTTTATTTTGGTTTCCGTTTCAGTATTCCATTTCGTGTTTCAATTCGGCAACACGATGACATACAATATATTTGTGTCAATAAGCCTCATGGCCGCCGTTCCAGTATCTGCAGGTACCTATCTTTAAACTTGCGATTTACTTCTACCATTACTTCTACCGGAAATATTATAATATAATATATTATCATCTCTACATAGTATAACATGAAGTCGCTTCTGCTGTATATTCGCGTAGATCTTCTAAATTACTTTGAAAGCAATTTTGTGATAACACTTCAACAACAAATGTACTTAAAAACGGAATAAAATAAATATTTTAGTGGAACTCCCATATAACATGAACTTTTTCGTTTTATAAAAAACAATGATATTATGGTGCGCCAGCCCGACTCGCACTTGGCCGATTTTATTCTTCTGTTTCATTCATTTGGTTTAACATAATTTCCACAGCATTGGACGTGGTGTTCTACGAAGCTCACTTCGAGGGCATGAAGTTGGCCGGCATCATCCTCATCACCGTGGGGTTCTCCCTGGTCATGTTGCCGGACAACTGGCCGGACTACATCATGAGGCTTTTGAGGTATGTAACCTCTGCCATCATAGTATTCTGCGTAAGTACTTGTGTGTCGGTTGGGGACGGTTTCTGCCGGACGCACTATATTTGAGCCGACCATCTTAGTCACTTTAAATCGGTATTTAGTAAAGACTTTAATGTTACCAATCTTCACCAATCCGCATTGGAGCAGCGTGGTGGAATATGTCCTAGACCTTCCTCGGTTTTGGGAGAGAACCGTGCCCACCAGTGGGACATAAAAAGGGTTGAATACAAAGACTAGTGTTACATTTTTGTCGCTCCTTTAGCTGCAGTACTCTTTATTATAGCTAAATGTACAGGAATCTCCCAATACCTACATACACCCGTGCTAAGATAAGTAAGATATATAGATTAGTGAATGTCACGTGATGTGTGTACAGATGGAGTCGCCGTCAGCGCGGACAAAATGGCGGCGGACGCAACCGCGACGCGGTGGACTACCGCACCGGCTACATCCGCTCGCACCTGCGCTCGCCGTCCGGCCGCGTGCGGTGACCGCGCTACTAGCCGCCCCACACAACCCACTTTAGAATCTCCCACAGATTACAAAAATGTTATGCCGGATTGAAATCGATAAAAGCCGCCAAAATACCGCTAGCCAGATGACCGCGGAAACAGTTTTACTGTTTATTATTATTATCACTATTATCACCCTCACTGAGATAACGGAGAAATCTATTGACACCCATCTTACATTGATTTGTAGAAGTGCTGGTCAGCTGTTCGTGGCAAATGCTCTATTACATGACCACACTGGCTACGCTATTTACTTTCACCACCTTTACTGAGCGTGCCGGGGAAATTGCCGATAATGTATGCCGTCCGGTCGCGCAGGGCACATCACTACACTACGTACTACTATCACCCTTAATGAGATGCCGGGGGACAGTTCTATCGATATTCCTTTCCCAGAGATTGTGGAAGTGTTAACCGCCGACACTGTTTTGTACGTTATTTACGTACATGGTTACGTACACGGCTACGGACACGGTTACGTACGCGCTTATACTCAAGCAATAAATACTCCTTGTAGATATTATTCTGTAGTGTTGTATGACTGTCTTAGAACAAGTATTAGGAACGATTTAAGTAGATTGACTTTAGATTAATGTAAATACGATTGTTGGAATATACTAGAACATATATTAGACAATAATATTTATATTGACAAAATGAATCTTTACTTCATAATTCTAAATTCGTTAAAATATAAATTCCTTTTCCAAAAATTAAATAATAAATCGTTCATTAATACTTGATATGAATAAAATTTCAGAAATTACTACTTTCAATGTTGCTAGCCAAAAAAACTCTATTAAACGTTTAAAGTTTCAACTTTTGTGGATCTCGCACAAGCTATGTCCATTATTTAAGACCTTGAAAATTCGTTTGTCTGCCAAATTTTTTGAAGTTTTAAAAGTTTTTGATGGAAAGCGTTGTTTAATAAAACATTATTTGAATTATAAGAAATATTTTGCGTTAACGAATATAAATTCATTTGTAACTTATACTCCATAATACATATTTGATAAATTTTGTTACAAAATATAGAAAAAGATTTCATAATATAACATATAAACAATGTGTAGAAAGATGGTACAATACGTTCTGCCTTGAATCGATAAAATTGAAAATTAAGGTTTCCTAAATAAATAAAAAAAATATAAAAAATATCAAATATCAATTAAACGCCTCTGTCGCCTCTGCATTCGCTTATGTTTACAAGAAAAACTTTAGGCGTTCTGAAAGGGCTATTTGCCACTCAGGGTTGACATTTTCTTACACTCCCCCTATTCCCCCTCCCCAACCCGCCACTTTTGCCTTGGGGTTAAAACCACGCCCTTGCTTGGCGTTAACCATTCTTAAAACGTTGTATCTAATTTCGAAATATCAACATTTTCTCAAAAATGGTAGATAACTATTTTAGCAACAGTATTAAATTATTTGCAATCATTTTTTGGAACTTAATAATTTTCTATAGGTTTTCAATAAACATTTGGAGAAGTTTAATTTTGTACTGTGCGTTGACTGATAACGTTTATTCCATACAGACTGCCTACATTTTTAAACATTCCTTTTACAAAAACGAAGCATTAATTGGAATCTTTGTTAATGTTTCATTAAAAATTGTCATTTATTTGGCCAACAACTTCTATGCATGTAAGTATATTTACATCACTTCTGCACTTAACTTATGCTCTATAAGACAATTACATTTATCTAAGTGTTGTGATACTCACTTATAGAAACATGATTAGAAGTAGGTAGGTAGTTTTGGGCCGAATTAAAGTATGAGGTCGACTCATACATTTAAGGGTCGTAATCGTTGGCTTCCAGTTAAAATGTGCGTATGAAGCATTGATATACAAAAAGAAACTAGATTCACAGTCTCATACAAATATTTTTGTCTAAATGTGTCCACGGCACAGCACGGAATTCAGATAATACTTCTTAATTTGTAATACACAAAGTTGAACCTTAAAAACAAAAGATATAAAGCTCATTTTCAAGCGCATTTAATGAGCGTCTTGTAACGTTTTACGCGTTTTGAAGGAACACTTTGGCATTTTTGACAGTTGGCGCGACGTAAAATGAGTGCAAAATGCATTCGTTCATCGAGAACGTTTTAGTACAGCTCATTGTGAATCTTGGATTTTTTTATATATCAATGGTATGAAGTAATACAATCTAGTGGAATTATTTATAGCCAGGGTAATATTAGTATAGATAAAAGCGTGCACATGTAAAATAATGTGGAGCGTATGTATGTAACGTTTTATATTATGTTGATATCAACTGTACATTTGGAGCATAGCCACTGCGTGATGCGATTTCTCTTTGAAAAGTCATATAATAATGAATTTTTGAATATCGAATATAAAATTTCGAATATACGATTATAAAAATATCGTTCTCAATCTGCGGGATTTTTTTTTGTGAAATATTTCGAACGATTTCCTATTTATTATCTGTTTTAGTTATTTCCTAAAGGGCACAATAATGAGTGAATCTGAAAGAATATATTTTAATCCGAAAACCTGTTGTATTAATTTTATATTTTATTTTAGTTTCCGTATAAATCTATGATCTACGTTTTGAGGTCATCAAAGGTTATACATTTAAAAATGTTATTGTAAGCGATCAGGATTCACTGAATGGTATGCTACACGCTATAGCCCAACTTGTATTATTCCTAGCTTTAAGTTAAACTCTGATATTGATTTTCTTTACAATATTTTGTTCTAGTCATATTGTTATGTTGTGTTTTATGAAATATGCGTTTGTAAATATTATGTAAGCAATATACCGCCCCAATTTAGATGTAATTTGTTATTTTTGCTCTTGTGTATCTCGAAAGAATGGTGGAATTGAATAATCTAATAGATTGTTGTATCGCGAATGACATAAATTATTCACGTGCCGAACTGAATTGTGATCAGGTTTTAACTCAAACAAGTTTAACCTAACATAGAATCTATTATTGATAATTCATCATTTTAAATTTTTTTATGACACGTACAAATTTCCAGAGCTGATAAAGAAAATGTTTAACAAATAGTAGATAAATGTCATATTGATTCAGTGTTATGTTGCCATCCCATGTTATCTCATAACGGTTTTAATGTGTTAGGTTTGTTCAATAATTTTTATAAATTGCCAATTTATGTATTGATAATAAATTTACTATTTATGCGCGCTTCCAACATTAGTTTAAGAAATTGGAACTAAAATTGTAACCAAAGATTTAAACTATTAAATATTTATGATTTATTATAATATGTTGTAGGTACTAAAATATTTTAGATATAACTCATTATAATTAAAGGTTAATCGATTCTTTAGATATAATTCACGTTAATTAAAGATTATTCAATTCCCCCTTTTCTATATAGGTACTATTGTACGGTACTTGTTGCGAAATGGCCGATGGTGAACTTGTAGTCGCCGCTATAGTCTCACTTTGAGCGAAGTTCTTGCAAAATATACGTATGTATTGCTATCACGGGCCATTTGCAGTGTACACAGCGTAGTGTAAGAGCAATTTATTATCCGTATTCGGATTAATTATTACCGCTGCATATATAAACTTGTTCGTTGTGCCACTTGTGTGTATGAAATGCGTTCACATCGAATGAATGAATGGTTTGACTGAGTATATGTGTAAATTATAATTTGTATGATTGCTGTATTGTTTTGTGAACTTCTTTGAATAATAATAATTCATTCAGTCAGACATTGGGGTCAAATGTAGTTATTTTGTGCTTTAAGCTACCGTTCATTGTTTTCTCTTGAGTTAATGAATGGTTGCTATGTAACCTAACTTAATTATATGAGTAAAATAATGTATTTGACATTAAACCAATCTGGTAGGACTACAAAAATAGTTCTAAGGCCCCTTATTATATCGTAGTTTTTCCGAATTCCTGTGATAATTTAATTTCGATGTGAACGTAATCCGTGAACGAATGAAACACGATTAACAGTGTAAGAAATGGAATGATGCGTTGTTTGACATGTAAAGTTGCATGTGACATTGTTTTTTTAATTATAAATAGAATATAAATACATTGTGATTAGTAAAATGAAGTGAAATCAAAGTTATACAACCATTTGTTGTGATGGTTTGTTTTAATGTTACGTGCCTTGATATAAAGATCATTGTTGTGTGTTATACCTAATTGTTATCTGTTGATGTATTTTATTTGATATTGTGTTACAGTAGTACAAGTGATTTGTAGATTTTTTTATCATTGAGTGTTCTAAGAGTGCGCGTGTGCAAATGAAATTAATGCCGAAAATTTACGTTATAAAAGAAGAAACGACTATATTTTCGGTGTTAGCAAATTTATACTGCGCGGAGTTTTGTACAAAATTAATGAGTAACTGGAGGTGATTCTATGTTTGACTGCATGTATTATTTTTTATTATCGTGAACTAAACTCAGTTGATCTATAGACACTACTATTCCAGGTATAAATTCCGATTTGCTAAGGTTATAGGAATTATTTAAATTTAAACTTACAGATAAAAAAATATTTTTAGGTCTGTGCTGTTTCGTATATCACATGCAGTGTCTGTAGATAAAAATGCAGCTTATAGTTCACTCATTAATAATTTATTTAACGAAGGATGTTATTTAAAGATCTGCTATTCAAAATTATGAAATTTACCAATTTTATGCATGTTTCAGTAAATTTTTTTGGCAAATTATTTCATAGGACTCAGCTCAATCAATTCGTTGTGACAATGACAATTTGCGTGCGATTGTTTGTATGATTTGTATGTTTGTATTGTGTTGAATGATGTACTTTCATAGTGATTTACATAATTATGGCAATTGAAAATGCCCCATGTACAAGTGTTGTAATTAATTGTCAGAATTGTTGCCACAGAATACAGAATAAAGAGCCTAGTAGAAGTAAATGCCCGACTGCTATTTGGCGTGTGGGTGTCAGAGGTCGGAGGAGGGGCGTAGCTCGTCGTAAAACAATGCTAATTGTAAAATGTCACATACTGCTTCTTCTCGACACATCTTTTCTCTCTGTTCTGTGATTTTAAGAATAAGGCATTGGAGCAGTGCGGTGGAGTCATAATGCAAAAGATGACAATAAATTAAAACACTTACTTGGTATGTTTGTGTCCTTTTAAATCTCAATTTTATCTTAATCCTTTTAATGTTAATTAGTCTAAAATTAAATATTAAAAGTGATAACTTAAAATTAAAATTTCAATAAAAAATTTGTACATTGGTTACTTATTTCGTATGCCAGTCTTATTGCTCTTTTAATTAGAAGATTTTAAAGACTGAATTTAATGCAATTTGACTTAAAATTCAATTATGTTGTCATTTACATTATAGTGTAGTTTATTTAAGGTTATACTTAATGTTTTACTACGTAGAATAGGGTCGTATGTCGGTGTTAGATATTAGTGGAAGTTCATTCGTCGAAGAGACTTAAGTCTAAATAGTTTTAATTATACTTATATCGCCTTTAGTACGAGAACGGCGTATTTCAAAACCGGCAATAAATTGACTAACGTTCATAAATAGTCGTAACATTTCTTTCTTATGTATTTTTGTTTAAAAAAAACTTATACATTCAAATGAGGACAGGATAATGAAAACATATAGGCAGGTTTTATGAACTTAGTAATATTTCGTTATTTTTGAAATGATTAGCTTTTATTCTAAAAGTGCGATATTTATTTAATTTGTTATAAGATGAGAATGACATTTCAGCTAGCCTTTATAGACCAAAGAATATTAAATTAATTTGTTAAAATCCAATTAATATTTGTGAAGTAGATATACAAGGATTTATGTGTCTTCGAACGAGCGTCAATTAGAATTATCACGTGATTAGTGCAAAGCGTATTGTAGATCACGAGACAACACCTTGGCCCCTGTGATTCATTTTGTTATAACGTAGAAATAATTTGTTGGTCAATAAATAAAAATTTTCATAACAATTTGTTTTATTTTTATATAATTGACTAATGTATTCTCTTAGGGCCGTTTCACTATAGTGGTTAATGAGCGTTTTCAAAGCAAAAGGGGCGTGAGTACAAAATTTGAGGTGTGGAATTAAACTCTCAACCAATTTTACTTTATACTATGTATCTTAGATTGCATGCAAGGATTATTAACATGTTTAATAAAATCATAACTAATAAAAGTTAATTAGTATAATAATTCAAAAGCGACCAACCACTTAAAACAGAGAGAAAAACACAACGTAAATTAATTGGACTAAACCCAGTCTTTTTATTATTGTGATTCTCACACTTATACTAAACAATTTTACCTATCGGTACAATACAACTTAATTCACACTATGATACTTGAGACTCCCTGCTCGGTGTGTAGCTTTTAAAAAGCCTGCGCAAGTATCTTATATCTTTACATAGGCAGTGTCAATTCAGACTTATATTAAATTGTATCTAGCTAGCTAGTTTCCATTGTTGACCCTGTCCCACCGCCAGATGGTCCCGTCGTCGCAGCAAGCCAGCAACACCTTGCCGTTACGAGACAACGTTACCTGTAGACGAAACCAGATGCTGTATTGAAAGATCTTGATATATGCGTTCCATTAAAATAATTTAAATAAATAACGATTCACACTCACAGCTCCACACTAGGATTTCCTGTGTCGTGGGTGCCATGGACACACAAAGGCAAATACAGAAACACTCAGACCAAAAACAGAAATCCAGATTTATCATTTAAATTTCTGCGCCAACGGGATCAAACCTGCAACTCTTCGAATGGTGGACTGCCGTGATAACCACTACAGCAAACAAGCCGTCATCAATAATATCAACCAATTTATATCACTGATTACTCGCTTGTCATTGAAAAAATGGCTAGAAAGCCAAATAGCCATGACGGAAAAAAAAATTATATTGAAAAAGTGTTAAACATTACGATACGCAATAGGTACCTGTCTGACGGCGGCGGCGCAGCGCGGGTGCACGAGCTGCGAGGCGCGCGAGCCGCCCGCCACGCCGCCCAGCTCCCACACCATCGTCTTGCCGCACTGGTTGCCCAACGCTATCACCTGCAACATTCACATGCATAAACACTTCAGCTGCATCTTAATAGCCTCATATAGTCCCACTATGGGCACAGTTCACCTCCTCGGACTAACTGATTTCAATTAATATTTAGTGGGTCGTGTTAATTATATATGAACTGAACAAAGTTAGTCAGGGTTACAAATTATTACTATTAATAAATTTCTCCTATACTACACAAATATTTCTTAGATTCACTTACCCTTTGACTATAATCTACAGCAAAGCGAATAAACCATATCTCACACTCCTTGTAGTCAAATCTGTGTACAATAGTTACAGAGTTATCGCCGGGGCGAAGCTCCGTGTCTTCTAAGCGCCCAGGCTTCCAGCAAATAATAGCGTTTTCACAAGACTGGAAAATGAAAAACAAAACATGAATTGACTAATAACAATTACATTATATGGGATAAGTTTTTAAATCAATCCTTAAGTTTTTTAGGTAGGATTTTTAAAACTAACAGTACATTTGTTGTATTTAAAGTAAAAATTCATTCACTCATTCTTATTACCTTTGACAATATTAAATCTCCCATCCACCGCACACAGTCTACATAATTCCTATGAATATCTCTTGTGGAAAAATCTGGAAAGTGTTCCTTTAGTGAATTGAATGGCCTCAATGCTCTGTGGGGATTAAAACTGTAACTCTGCTTAACAGCTTCATTCATCGATGGTTTGTCCAGCCTCCATAGCTTGAGAGAGTGGTCCATGCCACAGGACATGATTCTCTCGCCTCTGAGATCAAAATCTGCACTCAAAACTTCATCTCTATGCCCTTCCACTCCTCCAAAGATTGCTATGCACACATCTGTCATGATGTTCCAAAGCCTGAGAGCATGGTCCTTGCTTGCTGAGAGAAGGAGATTTGGGTCTCGAGGATGAAACTTCACCTCATTGATAGCATGTCCATGGCCTATGTAATGCTTGATACATGTTTGAGTGGCTGGTTGGAAGATACGAACGATGCCGCGCGAACCGGCGACTGCCAGTAATGGCAGGTTGGTTTCCTCTTCATAAGACCAGGCGCAGGTGTAGAAAGTTTCATCAACCTGAAACAATAAGTAGATCTTACATTTGACAGCATTGCGTTGTTTTTTTTTTATGAAAAGACAGTTGTATGAGATGGAACCCCTAGAGACTAAGTATAGACGAAGTCATCGTAAAGTTATATAAATCATATTTGAGGTGACCAATGCCCATCAGTGCAAAAGTAATGAGGATATGATGATACATACTTTTGTAGACAACAACAGTATACTTACATCGGGGTCTGCATAGCACTGTAAAAACTTAAACCCTCCCAACTCAGGGCACTCGTAGATAGAGACTCTGTTGCTGCCGACAACAGCAAATATTTGTGGTTCCCCTTCTCCCAGATGATGGTTGAACTGACAGCCAAACAGTGGCTGACCATGGTCCTCTTTTGCACTGCAACTGGGATGTACAGAATAACTTAAATAACAACATATAGGTACTTTACTCTGAGTAGCAAAACGTGTATTCCTTTTTTTATAAGACATTTCTTTAGTACTCAGAGATCAAATGACGCTGCCAAAGAGTATATAAATTGTATGCAAGTTAAGATTCTTAAAAACACTTAACATTCATAAAGAAATGTATAAATATAATAGAAATAGGTATATTAAAAAATTACAGTCCAATTTATTTTGAAAGGAAAACTCCCTGTGTTTTCTGCTTTGGTTAGACTATTGCTAACAGAACTGCTGAAGCGTATAGGGATTATTTATTATTAATTTTAACCTTAATATTATATTAACCTTACTTGAATTTGTATGGTGGTTTTACTTGTTTTGTCACCTTTTTCTTTCCACGCCTTCGTTTCTTTACACGTGTGTTTGTTGGTGTTTCGCTACGTGAAGTATTGTCTGTGTTTGAAGTGCTTTCCACACTCGATGTATCGTCCTGGAAAAAATCAGGTCACTCGGTATTACTTTACGTTTTCTACTACAAATGCGCTTAAATTGCAATAACGTACGCCTAAAGTAATAAGCAACTGGTACACTCAAAGAAAAAGAGTGGAAATGATTAAGCTATTTAATATTATTAACTTTAATTTAATGTGAAGAATGTGAACATAGAGCTTACAGTTACTCAAATTGTAATACAATTTAAAATAGTACTTACAGCTTCATTATCAGAAAAATTCATGCTTCAGTCTTTTATAAAGGGTTTGTAACACTAATTTACAATATTGAGCTAAGTCTTTCATACAAATAACACTAAAATATCTATATTCTTCTCACAAAGACCACATTATCAGCTGGGTTCAGCGTCCTAAACGTCAATTGTCAAATTTTCGCGGGAGTAAAAATTTAAAAAATGTCAAATTGGAAGACATTGTCGCGTTCAATTTTAGACACAGACTATTGTGTTTACATTCTCTTTATAATTATGTTTTCAGTTTTTAGTTGTCGAATAAATATAACTATTGCTAATTGTTAATTAATTCGTTTGATTGCAGGCAGTCTTATTTGATCCATTATTGAGATCCTCAATGGCTCCAAAAAAAAGTTCTTGAATAGCAAATCCTGTAACCCGCACTTGGCCAGCGTGGTAGCCTAGAGCCCTTCTCAAATTTGAGCGAGGACTAATTTTCAGAAGTGGAGCAGTGATGGGTTGATGAAAGTGCAGTTTCTTAGTGAGTTGTATCAGCATAACATCGTTTGAGCTGAGCTGTTTCAGTTTACCTACTCGTGAACACAATATTCTCTACGACCATATATTATTATACAATTGGAAAAATGGAATACTTAAGATTAAATGTGTTTCAGGTTTTAAATAAAGTACTCATTTCAAAAGATTTATATTTAATTCACAATAAACATAAAATAATTTTAAAGATAACAAATTGATAGTAATAAAATATCTACATCTTTGCTAAAGGTATAAAAATAAAATAATTAACTTAATTATACGTAAATAAATCTAAGTCACAGCCATGTTTTTTAAAACTTATTACTAAATTATATAATAATTATAGTCGGCACCTAAATAAATGTGCATTAAATAACAATAACTAGAACTAGGTTAAAAAAAAAACAAATACTGATAATGCAATAACAAAAGAACATAAGTTCATTTTTTTGATTTTTAAGAAATGTCAGTGTAACGTTTTGTACGCAATATTACTTTGGTTTTCAGTGCAATATTACGAGTACTTATTATTTTAAATACCTATAAAAATTGTTTAGCCTCATTTGATTTTTTCAAAATGAAGTTTAGCATCTCAACATTAAATTGGTAACTGTCTTGGTAATCCACAATCTTTATGTGATTCACTTCTTTATCTTCTTATCTGGTAACATTGTAACTACTTTACCCCTTGATTTAAAGCTTTTGTACTTAAACATTTCAAACATAAAAAGATTATTTCTACGCACGTTGTAAAATTATCAAAAATGCATGTGCCTCATCTTGAAGCCTCTTCTGGTCTTGTAAATTCTGTAGTTATTGTTATGATGGTGGAAGGCAAGTGCAAGCATGCCGTAGGGCAACCCGGAGCCAGGGCATGAAGCGGTCGACCCTGGCGTACACGCCCGGATATCCTTGTCTAGCACATCCCCGACCCCATGAGACGATTCCTACAAAAGAAAAAAGTTGTAAACTTTTATTTCTTTCACATAGGAGTAAAAAGCTTTCCTCCGAAATGGACAAATTAAATGAAAGGGTTTTAAACAACGTAATTTTAGTCTTCCATCTTCAGTCTCCCGTCTTCTTCACCTTTCATCATCTTATTATTTTCAAATCACTCATCCAGGGTTGGTCGCCATTAGGCATTAAGTCCGCGTTTTTACCACATTTTTTTAGGTAAGAGAGAAGTGTCGCACACACTTTTTCACGTTCTTTCTTGCCCTGAA
>DWQK01001570.1:0-15262 GCA_018231225.1 Noctuana stator
ATAAAGATAGTGTGTGAATTGCTCGAAATACGAATCCTGTGCAGACGACTAGTATTATTATAATTAATACTATTAGTCTTATTATTCTACTAGCTGATCTGACAAACCTTGTTCTGCCATATAACAAGAAATATTTAAGTTGATTTAAAAACAATTCTAGTTTGAGAAGATATTCATAAGTTCTCAAACTTCTCCTTTATGGGAGTTACTTAGTTACAATTATTATGAAGTTTTATTCACCTTTTTTGTTTGGTTGGACAAAGTTAATTCGCCAATAAAATTATTTTACATATTTTATTATCATGGTATACAAAATAAAAACATTTTTATTCATCATAAAGTATTTGTATACACTCGATGAAAAACACGTTAAATAACACGGTAAGTATACTTAAGATTTAAATAAAATAAAAAAGAGACTAAAATAATACAGATACATAATAATGTTTACAAGATAATAGAGTAATCATAGTCGTTGCCCGTCAGTATTTATAATCTGTGAACTCTGCGAAGAGTACAAAAACGCACAGCTGTCAGCAGCGCCATCTGTCTCGCGCGCGGCCGGGCGTGTTGCGCGGAAATGAAGGGCGGCACGCGACCTGCATGTGTACGTGTCCTTATTTACACCTCCTTTACACCGATAAATTTATGCGTGCCATAATCATTTTTGCAACGGAATGTAATCTTACCTTAATATTATGTATCTACACTTAAACGTAAATACCAATCTAATTCCTATCCCAACTTCTAATTTGAAATAAGGTAATTTGAATTTTTTCAAAGAAAGTGCTTCCAAATTCGCACGATTGTGTGGCATGTTTATCTTTAAATAATTATTATATATTTTTTCCAATAAATTTATCATTATAAAATTTACATTATTAAATAAAACTGTAACCAAAAAACTTATTTAGTTATGGTGTCTTCACTATGTACAAATTACTTCGTTTTGCAAGCGGAAACTAACAAAGTAATTAGGTAACTATATATAAACTGATACTCGTATTAATAAATAAGATGCAGTTACCGATTTATTATACGATGTTATGGCCGACTTTCATTTTAAGATTCTTTTTTAATTTTTTTTTCTCCTTTTTTTTCTTTTAATATTTTACCGAAGGACAGTACTTAATTTGGATGCAGCTTTTTATAATTAAAAATTTGTTTAAATACATAGTAATAATTTTTTTATTTATACATATATAAGTTAACCTTAATTTAATTGACCTTAAGTAAACCTTAAGTTTTTACTTTAGGTGTACCTATATATATTTATTATTTTTTATTTATACTTAGTTTATTTTTTATAATTATCGTAAACATCTGAATAAATTGAATATTAAGAACTAGAAAAACAACTGATTTACCGACTTAACATTATTTAAATGGTGCTTAAATGAAATTCGTAGGCTTAAAATAATAAACAAACCTATAAACCATAGACACAGACGCATAGAGCGGCGCACTCTACACAACTTTCTCGGCTAAAAGGCGAGATACCCCACTTGGGAGTTACTCTCGCATAATGCGCTTTCAGCCGCTCAGATTAACCACTCTCTAGCCGGCTTCCGTGTGTGGCGGCTTTATTGAGAGCTCGTTCATTTGTGGAAAAATCTTTTGTTCGTTATTCAGCTCTCCGTTCGGAAATAGGTACTCGTATGTAACAGATCTACCTTTTGAACAACGACAAACATTCTGCAAGTTTCAAAATTACCAATAAATACTACTTAAAATAACACGAACAATCTGCGAGTTTGAAGGTCCCAGAGACATTTTAATTCCAATTCAATTTGATAGCCGTAAATAAAGTTTCTCCACCAATCCGCATTGAAGCAGCGTGGTGGAGTATGCTCCAGGTCTTCCTCGGTTGTCGGGAGAGACCGGTGCCCAGCGTAAAAAGGGTTGAAGGCAAAATAAAATTAATAAAGTTAATGAAAAATCGAATTTTAACTTAAGACTGGCTGTAAGTAAAAATTTTACAAAGTTAACAAAAAAAAATGTGCATATCATGTGCCATATATGATAATTGTAATATTTTCATTTTACATACTTACAACATGGAGAATACGAGTAGAATAGCATGCCATGAACTTACCTGAAATGAAAAATTATTAACATTTTAACTTTAAGTATATGATTCTAATTATTAAAAAATAAATTTGCAGCTCTTGGACATACCTTTATAGTTAAAGTGGATTTATTTATTAAATTATTGGGATGAAAACAATTCATTATCTCTTCAAACGAAAAGGTAATTAAAAATATTTTTCCTTACGAAACTCATTTGCAGGAATCTATTTTTAATTACCATTTTTAAAACCCCCAGTTCTATGACAGGACATTAACAGTAAAGCGAGAACATTAAGCAATGAGTTATGTTTACATTAGAAGGTATTTTTTGCAATTAACTTAATTATATTTTTTTCTGAAATCTACTTTTCCTTAACCTTCAGACCATAAGATAAAAAATGCCTTCGCTTATAGTCCAACACTAGGATTCCCAATGTCATGGGTACAATGGACACACAAATAAAAATACCAAATAATCAGTTTGTACAGAAAATAAGGTGAAAAAAATACTGTACTCGTATATATACCTACAAAGTTTCCTACAAACGTAGTTCGACGCAAGCTTAATCGACGACTAATCGACTTTGGAAATGTCTACAAAATACGTAGGTACCTACTAAAGATTAAAAGATAATTATTTCGTAGAAAATATATTATTATTATTATTATTATTATATAATCTTGGTAGGTATTTTTTATTTTAATTCAAAATGGTAACACAGCACCGAAAGAATATAGAGCAGTAAAAAAAACAAACAACTTTTTCTAGTACAGCTACTCAAAATTCGCAATGAAGTTTCCCGCGCGATTTGTAAACATGGCGTCGGTTCCGGCGAGGCCGCGGCGGAAATTCGCTCCGTCTTCGCAGCGAGGGAACAACAACTCATCGCCGGGTAATGTACGGTCCGAGCCAATGACCTTTGGACTAATCGGCCATTTTGATTTTGAAATTTTAATGTTTTAATTTCTAATTTTGGTAAAAACTTTTTTTAATACGTAAGTAAAATATACGTACCTAAATCGAATTAAAATCAGCTAAATAGTAAAGAACTTGTAAAAAAATGGAAATAAACCGCAAAATTGAAATGCAATGTAACGCTTCGCAAGAAATTACACTGTTTTGGAAGTACCTATGTATTGAAATCTGCAAAGTTACAATGTAAGAGTTACAATCAGAATTTGTTTATTATTAATATTATGCTCTTCATTATTCGTCGTGGATTGAAACCCTTCAATCTAGGATATTAAAACGCTGTGAAAAATGAAAGATTATGTGTAAATCTGTAATTTATATGCGTCGCCGCGGGCCGCGAACGCCCACGCCGCGCGTTAATAGGGTTGTTGAGTTTACCCCTACGAAAAACATTACAAGTAAAAGAACAGAAATATGTATAAAGTAAAAAGTAAGTAGGTACCTAATCTATTCGTCGGAATCTTAATAATACGAGTATATGTATTTAATTTTTTTATTCACAGGATAGTACGGGAGTTTTGATCCCATTTAAATTCAGTCTTACGTTTACTAAAATATCTAAAACCTAAATTTATTCAAGTTACTAATTATCAGGAACAAATTATTTTATTTCATTCTATTTTTCAATACCTTTTTGGAATCTTTGCAAGTGTGACAACCCTAACATCCGCCCAATTTATTTCTTAATAACGTCTCCTTAGCCCGTCGTCGCCGGCGTCAGGCGAACGTTAAACGTTAATTTGTTTGTACAGCCAATAACGTGATAAATGGCGGATCAAATCGACGTTTAGCGCACAATCGACGTAATAACCAATTTATAATCTGTGCCTTTTTAGATAGAGGAAAAATGCCTATAGTTTTTTGCCGGAGATTAAAAATTTGATATTATATTATGTTTTTCCATGAGTTAGGTATCTGATTTTATTAGACTGATTTTATTTATAATATAATAAATTTTCTCTATCGCCTTAAGTAAGAGTAATTATTTATTACCTATAGTCCACAGAAAGTTTTTTATTAAAGAAAATTGCTATAATTAAGGATCCCTATTAACCTTAATTATAGCTACTATTTTTACTAAACAAAATTGCAAAAACAAACAACACTGTGCTGAATAAAAGCAAAAAACAGACCAACACAAAACAAATTTACCGTCCATTTGTCTGTATGTACAAGTTACAACAATTTACATTGACGTAGCACTCAACACTGCTACGAAACAACTCTCAAACCAAGCAACAAGTAACGCCATCTCTCGGCGGACCCGCCGCAACAGCGTCATCTCATCGACAACCGGTAAGCTGCGTCATAGAACAGGCTTGGGAGGTGGAGCTAGCCCCGCCTACCAGCAATACATCGCTTATCGGATATCTGAGGTAACTGCAGCGATGGTGGTTTGCGCTTATGACGTGAAGAGAAACTCGTCAGCGATGTAAGATTCAATAAGATATTATTTAGTCGCTCCGAAATATTCCGAAGTGCAATTAAATCGTGTTTGTAGGTTAGGTATGTGTGTGTTCCAATTTCTACGAAAGTGCATTTGGTTACAGCAGTGGTTCCCAAAACGTTGGTCCGCAGATACCAGGTGGTTTGTAAGAGTGCTATTATATTAACACACATTCCCCCAAAATATTTATATCATAACGAAAAAAATTAAAAATCGAACCCGGGAATATTTTAACATTCCCGGTATAAGTTTGTTTGTTTGTTAGAACGCGCTAATCTCAGGAACTACCGGACAGATTTGAAAATTTATTTTTGTGTATGATAGCTACGGTTACTGTTCTTAAAGCGGGTGAAACCGCGCGGAACAGCTATTTAAGGATAATCCATATGATTCAACATTAAATTCTGTATTTCAATGATCACGTCAAAATAAACGTTAGCCAACACATAAGTACCCGCCTATTTATATTCATAATTTATAGATTTTCCGTATTCCGTCACTGTTGTGTTGAACGCCAAATCAACATAATCGGCTACAAATTGACCACAAACATGGTTAGGGCTGTTGTACACATGACTAAATCAGTCGAATAATACATATATGGAACGTTCTACTGAATAAATAAATAAATAACGCTTCACACTCATAGCCCCACACTACGATTCCCTGTGCCGTGGGTGCCATGGACACACACAAAGACAATTAATACACAAACACCCAGACCGGTAACAGAAATCGAAATTCATCAGTCAAATTAAAAGTTTTAAACTTGCCTGAGATTATGTTGTTAAAAAGTGCCGATTTGAATAATACTTATTAATAGGAAAGAAGAAGTATATCGTGATCCAAGTCCAGAGACATTTAAACTTCTTTAGTTCCGGGAGATGTGACTGTGTGACGTAGGTTAGGCATAATAGTAAAACTAAAAATGAGTAACCGAAAAGACATGACAAAACACACAATTTAAAAGGTGGTCTAATTGCTTAGAAGTGATTTCTACCGACAGACTACGTTACGACGAGGGGTTAAAGAAGATTGAAGTAGGGAAAAGTGTTGGGTGTACAAAAAGTAAAATTACTTTAAGAAATAAGAAACATATTGATAAAAACTAAAAAGCTAATATGGAAAAAATTAAAAGAGCAAACACAGAACAGGCAAAGAAGAGATAGAGGGATGAAGGGAAAATAGTAGGTACTTAAATAGAAACTTTCAGGTTGTTTGTCACGAAATTGATTTCTTTGTAATTTTTGTATATGTGATTAAAATTCGGAATCAAATGTAAAAACAGCTCTAGTGTATCACAACCCTAACGGGCTCAGACGAAATGATAAAACCAGGAAAACTTTGCCTTGCGTCATTAAAACATATAATAATTGTTAATTAAAAGATTCAGTAGAGGGTTTTACTGGAAAATTGTACGCTAAAACAATATGGTTATCGATTATTATTTATTAACCAAACATCCAAGAGAAAAACATAAAGAAAACCTTTATAGTTCTATTTTTTGCCATTACATTGGTAGTGGCGCTAGTTCCACTGCAAACAGTTCAACGAACGACATGAAAATATAATCATTTCTGTTACATGTAGGATGTAGTACCATTTTTCGGCACAATTTGATCAATCAATAAGGTATGTAAATATTTGTATGCCGCCAATGTACACTACGAGTAGGTATATTCTTACTGGGACAATTTGACTTGAATGTGCAACCTTTGTTAACTTACTTACTGACAATTGAATAACAATTGAAACGATCGCGAGATTTTCATTAATCGCGCTAGTTATGACAATTATACCTATAAACGAGTATATTGTACCTATATGTACGATTCCGTTTACATTGAAGAGTTGATCCTGTCAGCATACGTAGGTACTTTTTGTCTGCGATCATTATCTTTTGGACGTCCAGACGATATTGCTAATTAATAATCTGTTGTCTTAACGTTAATTGGTATTGCAGTCACAAAAAATAGTCATTTTGACTTTGCACTTAACGGAAAATGTAACTATTGTTAATATGTAGTAAGCAAGTTTGTTATCGAAAGATAACAGTCGTTAAACCTGGTCGGAGGTCCTTTGGGGGGTTAGACAATATCCGACACCATTATCCCGTATCTCCACCAATCGGCAATGGAGCAGCGTGGTGGAGTATGCTCCAGGGGAGAGACCCGTGCCCATTAGTGGGATATAAAAAAAGTTGAAGGCAAGGCAAGTAAGTTTACCTGTAGGTAAGTGTATTATAAAATTTGAGTAATTGTGTTTGTATGTGTCCATAGAACCAACGACACAAAGAAACCTAGTGTGAGGATGTGAGGGCGAAGCGTTATTTCAACTATCATAAAAGGTCTCTCTTCTCTCAGATGAAGCAAATCTTCCATGCCCATCCCTCTGACTTATTCAATCAAGCACATCTCCGTGTCGCGGTACAAGATTCAACGTCGAAACAAAATAAACTACACCATTCGCGCCACATCGTTCCCACTGATGCATCGCACTCGTTATTTAGTTAGCAGATCACCCCATTGTTACTTAGGAGAGACCTCGAAAAAAGCATGGGCGGGGCTGCTATCGGGGCTTGCATCTCGCCCGATGAAACAAGCTCCCTATCTAGATACATGCCTCCAACACGACCGGACCCTGCCAACCCAATCCCAACCGTAACCCCCAAAGATAAAGTCCAGTTTCCACCGCCTCAAAACGAAGAAGCTTATTAAAGAAAATTAAATTTGCGGCCACGCGAAATCGACACGAATCCGCGAAAGCAGAAGAACAACGCTCGGAACCATCACGGAATATTAATCCTTACTGCGCTTCGCGTACTTTCAATTGCACATCGAATTGCCTTGTCTATATTTTTATGGTGGTCGCGTTATTCTGTGGCGCATACGTCTTTTCGGTTTCGGAGGTCGAATGTTTATATAGTGCAGGATATATGTATAGAGTGGATTATAGATAAGGACTGAACGTATTTTCATTTTATTACCAAATTACCGATGGTGAGATTGTGGGACGAGAGGCGATTGTGGCGGTCCGTATCAAGAACATTTGCCAACAGGTAATTGTCTTATTTTGTTCCGTTCAGGAATTCCAACACTTGCAAATGCAACAGTTTCGCGGTAAAGGGAAATATTCTGAACGTGTTTATTTTAAGAGGTTACGTTGCACAATCGAACTTCGAGATATTGTGACGAGCGAAATCTTGTTCTTAATTCTGGTAACTCCTACCTACATCAATGAAAAACATATTTTTATTCATGTTCGCAATTTTCGATGGACTAGATAGTATGTTTTCACTGTAGCTAATCATCAATATTCTGATGTATACCCTATATTATTGAAAAGTTTTATTATTAAAATCCATTCAGTATTTTTTACGTGAAAGAGTAACAAACATCCATCCATCCATACTTACAAACTTTCGCGTTTATAACATTAGAACCAGCTGTGTCACGCGGTTTCACCCGTTTTAAGAATTGTGAAGTAATATAACCTTCTTCATTAATGTAGGTATCTGACACAAAAAGAATTTTTAAAATCCGACTTGTAGTTCCAGAGATTAACGCGTTCAAACAAACCAATTCTTCGGCTTTATATATTAGTATAGATTAGGACTTTTTGATGTAGGTACCTTCTGAGCATTTAGTACCAGATTATCAGCATGCCTGTCTTGCTAACTCAACGACACGAATACAAGAGTAAATGTTCAACGGAAAAGAATTATAGTTTCTGTTTAACTCTCGATCAGATCTCGCTGTGCAAACAAGTAATCAATCATGCACAGCTTTATCGAGCTATCAGCACGACCTTTTCACACATAAATCAATTCTCGTTTTTATTTCTTATTAAAATAAAATAAAAATAATGGAAACGAAATTGTCTTACAAAAAATTACACATTATTCACTTATAAAGATAATATATTATACAGGTACATGTGGGTATCTTTATAGATAGGTACGTAGAAAAAGTTTGTATTGAAATAATCATTATTTTACATCCTATTTAAATTTATTCTTAAATGATTTTCTACCAACAGATTGTTATCGGCTGTGCCTTTTTGAAATGTTGCATTAAAAAACCATTGGACACTTGAAAATAGTAGTTCTATGAACAAGCATTGTGATTTTTAACTAATGTCCATAGATAAAGATGAATTTTTATTAGTTTAACAAAGTGTTTTAGTAACTTTTTACTTCATTATGTTAATGTCAATGTCAAATCAATGACCACAGATAGCAATTACGTTAACTTTTAATTAAACTAATTCACTTATTATAAGATGCTTTCAGCCAATGTTTTATGTTTGCATAAAATCGTTTCACTGTTAAATATAATTTTGTCTGTTTGTATTATTGACTTTATCTTCACACTTATCTATCACAAAGAGTGTTATTAATATTTGAAACTAAGACAAACATATGCTCCCAGGTTTCTTAAACGGTCGGCAACCATTCTCGTATTAACATTCTAAGCTGACAGCCCTAGTAACCACAGATATCATAACACGATAACCTCAAAATATAACTCGTCTACCCGTTGTTGAAACTAAAAAAAAGCCTATTCGAATGTGTTATTTAAATAACATAAATCTTTCTATCAACTATTCCATCGGACAGCCATTAAATGGACCGATTTCGATCTACAGTAATCATAGAAGAGCGAGCGTTATAATGGAAACGGGTTCCGTAGGTGTTCAAGTATATTGATTTACTCTTAAAAATATATTTTACTGTTGTTAAAAATTAAGTCCTTATTAAGGTTGACCACCATGCATGCCGTATGTCTTATAATTACGAAAAAATTAACTTTTAATTTGAAAATCAAAAATGTAAAATAAATTTTTTTTTAAGTTAAATACATTTTTCTAAAATATATTTTTAAATTTATGACCTTTTGCCAAAAGAATTTTTGAAACGAAACCTTCTTTAATTTTAATTTCTTCTTCCACTTACTTAAAACTTTTTTATTCTAATTATTCATTAAAATTTGGTAAAGTACTACCAAGTATTCTATGCGTCACTTTAAATTACAAAACATGCTTTTCTCATTTACACATAAGTAGATAAAGTTACACGTTCAAATCGATTTGCAACAACAATTACGGAACCCAAATACGTGACACTATGACAAGCTACTGTTATTATAAACACACAATGATACCAACTTATCGAAATCAGCGTTAAATCTAAAAATCACCTTTATGACTTACGTAAAAAGGTTGACATTAGTCTCTATAACCGCGTTTTAATTTGAACTTCATATTTCATTTTGACATCCGGCGTATGCGCAAGCGTAACGTCGATTACTCGATAATTTCCGAAGATAAGAATCGGTTTTTGACAACAGCATACGTTTTGAAATGTGTGGAATGAACGTTACGTAGGATTAGCGACTAGATAAAAAAAGTAAAACTGTTAAAAAATAACTTTTAAAATTCTGAAAAATCATATTATTGTCATACATATAAAAGCCTTTGCAATGAATGACTGACAGATTAGCGTACCTACAGCCTAATCCGCTCACCGTAGAGACCTAAAACTTTGAGGGTGTGTTCTTCGTATGACGTAGGCATCTGATAATGTATGTATTCGGAAATTCTACCCCTAATTCACAAAAATAATTTTTGTAATCCGACTGGCACCAAGCGACAAGCTGCTTTCAAACAAATTTAATTATGTTAAAATATAGATATAGTTTTAAGCTTAGAGCATTCATTTACATCCGTTGGTAATTTAAGATTTTAAGTCTGTTTAACCACCGGACACGCAATTTACTGCATTCACTCTCATTGCAAACAATTTTAACCAAGTGAACAAATGTACTTAATATCAGTGCTTTACCTCATACAAGAAATTGTCCAATCCTTATAAAGACAGTACTGTGTACCGCTTTTTGTTACGGACCAACAAGATACTATCGTGGCATACAAAATGAGCATACCGAGTTTTAAACAATAGTGCGTAGGCGCAGATTAACACAAAGTGTCGCTCGCCCAGTAGGGAGTTCGGTATCGAATTCAGTTAGAAATCCCGCGACTGATTTGTCTGGGATAACTGAATCCCGAGATTATATTATTTTAATTTGAAAATTAGTGGCATTTTTTTCTTTAACATTATGATAATTGTAGAGTGTACTATTAACATTTTATCTTAATTATAAACACTTTTATGAGACGTTCATATTCAATCATCATTATCAATTAAATACGCATCTCTTGTAAGACTTTAGAATGATATAGACCGAAGTCTACAAGTCTGGCATTATGTCGAACTTTTAACCGACGTCTAAGTGTAATGAATAATTATTATTAGCTTATCTGAATCTGTAATTTAATTCCTAACAACAAAACATATTTTTGACACGACGAAAGTTTTATAAAGTGTAGATTCTCGTAACAGTATTATAACTTTAGCTCCTTTTTACAATCGATTTATAATAATGGGACACTATTTTCTTTGAGACTACGATCTTTATTTGTATGCAAAATCTTAAAGTTATGTATGTATGGATAAAGGTATTTAACCAGATAAATTTTTGTTTGTAATTAATCTCGGAGCAGTGCCTGCTCTCCGAGATATCAGTGTGAGGCGCAGATAGCCATCTCTAGATCTAGTTAATGTTGTCTAAATATGTCACGGAAAACTGGTTGGGACTGTGTTCATAGTATTTACATGAACAATTGTGCTGTGTGCAATTATTTAAATATAACTTGATTCCTGCTCCTGTTAGCCGAATTCGTTTATTTTATCTCATCGAAACTTTCTGGCGTTACGTACGTTAGTGTCTACAGTTCCTATAGACTAGGTATATCAGGTATTTGCAACAATCAGAATAAATAAATGTCATAGTTACAAAACCAAGGAACTCAAAAAAATAGAGCTTTTAACAATTATGATTTCCGGAGAGCGTTCTTATGTAATTAAGAGTATTATGCGCAATGCGTAATATGTTTTTAATTTCATGTAGGTATACTAATAATATAAAACTGAAGTGTTTGTTAGTTTGTTGGAACGCGCTAATCTCTGAAACTACAAGTCGGATTTGAAAAACTCTTTTTGTGTATGATAGCTACATTCATAAAAAAGGTTACAGGCTATTAAGCATTACGTTATAATTCCTAACGCGGGTGAAAACGCAGAGCCCAGTTAGTATAATATAAACTACGTGTGACACGCCAATCGTGGAATTATGCGAGGAATTTGCGTCATTGTGCGAGGAATTGAAAAATCATATGAGTGCCGCGTTACGTGTTTTTAATGTCATAGTGAATAAGGCCCATGAAGTGAAAACTCTCTAGCCACGGTTTAACGCAAACCTGTGCTCATATAGAAAGTGCGTATTACCGCGCGTGTAATTAAACTGAAAACAACGTGTAGTCAACTATCTTATCTACACATCGAACCATTAACGGAGCAACACAAAAAACACACACACACTAAAATACACAGCAATCCAAATAAAACTATTAAGTGTATGTAAAACTATGGACACACTGATCTGAAGCGTAACGATTAGATATACTTATTTCATTTACTGACTCCAAAAAGAGAGATTCTATGTTTAACTAACAACAAACAGAAGCACATATCACATGACGTTGTAGTGTGTTCAAGGCTTTTTGGGTTTAAAGTCTTTAATGTAGAGTATTTTAGCGCCTTTTTCGATAAAGTATTTTTCGAAAAAGGCGCTATCTATCAAGCTGTCGCGGTGCTAGAGAAGAGATAGAGAAGTGCTCTTGTCTCGATAGAGAAGAGATAGACAGCTATCTCTTCTCTATCGAGAATAATCTCGATAGAGGAAAAATATAGAGATATAAATAGAGAAAAATTCTCTTCTCATAATAAAAAAAAATCATTTACCACCAAGAACGAAACTACAAAAAAAATTGACTGACCGCAACCGACAATCGACATTATGTTGCAATAGAATTTCTATTGATTGTCTTCTTATTTTAAACATCGTATAAAAAATATTATATCAGTTAATTACGTATTTAATATGTAATATGAGTTAATAACATATCTTCCTTTAAAAACTTTGGTATTCTAGTTAAGTAGTCGGATTAGTTTATATGTAATGTATGCTCTTAAACTTACTGTCTGTGTGTCCGAATCTGTTATCTCTCAATCTAAAACGCTCCACACACAATCGCATGATCTAAGTCACCGTAGCAATACACAGCCTGTCAAAACAAATGACTGTCCCAACACAATAACTGGTTAAAAAACTCATATGTCCATACCAAGCAGTGAAAAAACAAATTTATTCAAAGTGAAAAAGGTTTAAAATCCAACGTAGTAGCAACTGATCATAGAGCAGCTTACGTCAGAACTACAGTCTCAAAACTCATCTCAAGCGATAAATGTTTAGAGAATAAAATCGAATGCAGTGTCAAATCAAATTTGACATACGAAACGATGTTTGCCTGAAGGCGAAACGTATCGAATAAAACAATCGGGACTCTAGTGCGAGAAAATAAACGACAGAATCGATTGTATCGACTCACGAGAATCGAGAGGTTGTTAACAATTGACGCCTGTTCTGTAGTTTATGCTAGGAGGAGATGAAACGGATCGGGCCGGAGGTCGAAGTTGCATGATCGTAAAGAAAAATAAACCGTTTTCGTACGTAATACATTTCATTTTCAATTGGCACTGTCGGGAAACAATGCTTGCAATAAGATGGGTCAAGTGATTAAGCCATGGTTGCGTATAAAGGGTTAGTACAAAATGAAGGAAAAGTATAAAGACTAACACGTACCGGCGATATCAAATTTCTTGGGAATTGTTTATGTCAATCCGAAACGCATGCCTAGTGTACTATGAACAAAACTTATAGGTATTCATTACGATTTATTTTGTAGAATAGACCTAAAAGGATCTGCAAGAGACATTATTTTATTAATAAAAATTTAATGCAATTACGAGTATATTGCTTGATTTTAAGTTAAGTTGGAAAAAGGTTATTGTAGATTTATGAAGTTAAATTCTTTATGGTTTTACTACCGAATAAATAATAACGCAACTACGAAGCGACCACCCAGCACCTACTCAGCATCATAAAGCATTCCACGTGATTAAAAATCATTACGAAAATGAAACAGTGGAATTTAAAAGGATATTAAACTCTCAATTAATCTTTATTACGGTAAATAAAAACCTACTTATTTCAAAGTTACTCCTATCTTGTTATATTCCACTAGCGGTGTCACGCGGTTTCACCCGCTTTAGGAATTGTGACGTAACGCTTGACAGCCTATAATCTTCCTCATTAATGTAGCTATCAGACACAAAAAATAATTCATAAATCCGACTTATAGTTCCAGAGATTAGGGCGTTCAAACAAACAAACTCTTCAGCTTTATATATTAGTATAGATAATAGATGTAGAGCCGGAAGTAGTGGAAGATCATGGTCCAGAACTACCCCAATTGTGGGGAAAGAACCGTGCCCAGCAGTAAGCCGTAAAAACTATTTAAAAAATTGTCATTGAATATCAACAGGTTGTATGATTTTTAATCGTAAACAACTGCTTTAGTCACTAAACCGTCGTAGACATGCAATATCATTATCATGTAACCCACAAACAGACAGATAACATGTCAGCCAAACATTGGGTCTGTGTTCCCAGTAATGCAATAGGGTCAACTACCGTAGTAATTCACGGGTGGTCACCGCTGACACTGCACTGCAAAGATTCGTGCCTCTACCAGCGATATCGTATATCGATAGCGTGGGCGACACGGTTCTGAGAGATGTTTTGACGTTTTCGATGGTAGACCAGGTAGGTATCTGGTGCCACCTTCACAGATATACATCGTGGGTACCTACCGTGAAGCCGGTACCTAAGAAATCCTGCTGTATACTGTAAGCCTTATTAAAATCTTAGTTGTCACATTGTGTTTTACTTACGTTAAGTCGTTACTTTACGTTTTGGAAACGAAAAACCTGTTTTTGTCATACGATTCTCAAATCAAATTTGATAGGTAGGTATATATCTGTTAATTGAAATAATTATTTAATCAATTATTTAATCTGGTTTCAGATACACTGCTGCACTGAATTATAATATCTAATATGCCTTGCCTTCAACCCTTTCTTATGTCCCACTGCTGGGTACGGGCCTGTCCCCACAGGGGACATTCGAATCCGGGGAAGTCCAGATTCTAATATAAAACCAAAAAAAGACTAAATCTATTACTGATTACATAGCATCAACTTTAAACGATAAAAACTTAAACTTGCAAGACACAACAACAAAACAGTTCAAAACAACGAATCGATTAAAGAAAGCAACACAACTCGAAAACAAAGCGAAGTTAAATCGCTTTAAATCGAGATAGAGCTAATTCCATTACGCGACATAGAAAAATCGGAGCCTACAAATCAAGTAGCTAGAGCTGCTCACTTTTCGGTACTCGCCTTTCGCTATTGTACCATCAGATGGGCGGGCGGATAACGAAAAACAAATAGTACTAATTACGCCTGAAGCACAGTTAACAATCGCCATGTCTAATCTGGCAAACAAATTGTTGTTCGCCGGACAAATTGTCCAAATTATTTTTTCGATTACGTACCCATTGTTTAATCGCGCCGGTTAATAGGCGTGATAGCATCTGAAAGTTGTGCGCGGTTCCATTGTTTGGTTTTGTGTACGGGGTTAAATGAAAATGGAGTTGCTGCTATTCGCTATGAGGCTTAAGCTATACTGCATAATTTGTTAATAATCTGTAATTTATACACTTGATTTTAAAGGAGTGCCGAGAGTTTT
>DWQK01001571.1:0-15261 GCA_018231225.1 Noctuana stator
AAGTCCTGTCATCTTGCAATGCACCAAGCCTAAAGTGGGGTAGAACGTATTGTCAATTCATTGTAGGAAATAAGTTAAATGAGGTGAACGGGTAGCGCGAGGGCTTCAGAAACAGGCTAGATAAACTTATCTGAAGAAAAACTATTAAGGGCCTCTTCTTCGTATTTCCTCTGTGTAGAATGAGGGCGCCATGTGTACGTGCAGTGAGTGTTAGTTCGTACAACTCTGTTTTGTTTCTGCTAGTGGATTAGTGTTGTGAATTCTTTTAATTCCGTTTTCTTAGAACATTCTCCTACGCTTTGTAAACTTGTAAGTTTTATTGAGTCTGTTAATTTAGCTTAACGGTCTTCAGATTCAATATAATGAGGAAGTAAAAATTTAGACTTATGAACACAACCTGTCAACTTATTATATACTTGAAATGTTAAAACATTATGCTGAATAATATTGATGTATTGTATGATAAGAAGCGCAGTTGTTTAAATCTCGATAATGGTTTTTCAGATGCAAATCTGTTAAGAATCCCGCGATGGACTATCTTTTATTGCTATTATTACTGTTATCATTCGTAGTTACTCTGTTTTCTTTTTCATTATTGATTATATAATAATATTATGTATTGTATTTTTATATTTATCATTGTCTATTTACTTACATTTATATTTTTTGGTACTGATTTATCTTAAACTATTCCTTCTATAACTTCTATTCTTACGTTTACCTTTCATTTTACTTTGACAGGTGTAAACAGCCGGGTCGATACTTGACGGAGTTGCCTCAGACTTCGGTGGTGATATG
This sequence comes from Noctuana stator, assembly GCA_018231225.1. Taxonomy (NCBI): domain Eukaryota; kingdom Metazoa; phylum Arthropoda; class Insecta; order Lepidoptera; family Hesperiidae; genus Noctuana; species Noctuana stator. The sequence continues at coordinate 799 of DWQK01001571.1, forward strand.
TTTCCACAACGAGGCGTGGTCGGTCCTACTAAGGACGGTCCATTCGGTCCTTGACAGGTCTCCGCCGCATTTGATCAAAGAGATCGTATTGGTCGACGACTTTTCCGACATGCGTGAGTTTGTAATTGATAGCGTAATCATCATCATTAAGCCACAACAATCCCACTGCTGGGAACGGCGATGTTTGCCTTCACCGTTACAGCTATTGACATTTAATTGCTTAAATCGACCTAAATGCTTTAAGTTCATTTTTTTTGTAAGTTAAAAGCTTTCCGGCACTGAAAACAAACCATTCTGACAATTTTACGCGTCCTGACTTGTATATAGACATTATTGAACGACTTGATGACTCTTGATCGTAAAATAATTCTTTTATCTTCCAGCTCACCTCATGCAACAGTTGGATGATTACATGTCCTCGTTGCCCAAAGTGAGGATAGTACGGGCGACAAAACGAGAGGGCCTCATTAGGGCTCGGCTGCTGGGTGCGCGATACGTGACCGCTCCAGTACTCACTTATCTGGATAGCCACTGTGAATGTACTGAAGGTAGGTTATGTGAAGTTGAGCTTTTAGCTATCAATGACTAATGACAATGACACACCCTGTGTTTGAAGATATTTTTAACACTACTTTATTTATCGTCTGAACTGGTCTTCACGTTTCAGGTTGGTTGGAGCCACTGTTGGATAGGATCGCTAGAAATAAAACAACAGTTGTATGTCCCGTCATTGACGTCATCGATGATAACACACTAGAATATCACTACAGAGACTCGTCGTCGGTAAACGTTGGTGGCTTTGATTGGAATCTACAATTTAACTGGCATCCCGTACCAGCTAAAGAAAGAGCACGACATGAACATACAGCTGAACCTGTGTGGTCGCCCACTATGGCTGGAGGTCTCTTTGCAATCGATAAAGAGTTCTTTGAAAGACTGGGAACTTATGACAGTGGTTTTGACATTTGGGGTGGTGAAAATCTCGAGCTCTCGTTCAAAACTTGGATGTGCGGTGGCACATTGGAAATAGTTCCGTGCTCTCACGTCGGTCATATATTCAGGAAGCGATCGCCTTACAAATGGAGGACTGGTGTCAATGTATTGAAGAAGAATTCTGTTCGGTTAGCCGAGGTAAATTGAAAACTCAATAACATTTTTATAACCATGGAATGTAAAAATTAACTTGAATTACGTTTATAAACGTAGCGTCATTAGAAATGTATGTCATCGCCTATTATACTTAATAACGACTTCATTACCTTTTAATCTAAATGTAGCTATAATTAATTTCAAAATTGTTACAGGTATGGTTGGATGATTACGCAAAGTACTATTACCAACGAGTAGGTAATGACAAGGGTGATTATGGCGACATATCAGGCAGAAAATCCTTGAGAGAAAAACTTGGATGTAAATCATTTGAGTGGTATTTGAAGAACATATATCCGGAACTTTTCATTCCTGGAGAGTCTGTGGCTCACGGAGAGGTATGCAATGATTATTTATAATTTTTTGAGCTATATTTTTTTGGAATAGAGTTTTGGAAAGTTTGTTACGATATAGTAATAACATTTAACTTAGATAAAGCAATCTTTAAAGAAAATTTATGTTTATTTACTTGTGAAATTTTGAAAACTACATGAGTGCAAATTTATGATGTACGTGTATTTCAAAATTGTTGCTTGTACAGATTCGAAATGTCGCCTTCCAAAAGATATGTTTGGATTCACCGACGCGCAAGTCCGATCATCATAAACCAGTAGGACTATACCCGTGTCATCGGCAGGGAGGAAATCAGGTCATCTGTCGTCGTTATCATTTCAACCGAACGCGGCAGTACCATGTTGTTACAGTTGGGCAATTAATGTAGCTCCAGTGATATTTCTTTTTGCACTCTCTGATTTGCTAGCACCGTGATCAAGTTCCGTTTTAGCACGCATGTTTTAGAAGTCACATTAATTGTTTTTGTTTCTATTTTCGCAATCATTGTGGAATAAGGTACATAATCAAGCGTTTAATGGTCTGTACTGTCTCGATGGGGAGTTCGTAGACGAAAGTCAAGATGAAGACAACCGTGTTAGGATTCACAAATGCCATGGAGTTGGTGGTAATCAGGTAGCACTGAAAAAAGCAGTTTTGTGTGAAGCTATTTTTTATGTTTTGTGGGGTGTTGAACTTATTCTCATATGAGGAATAAGTGTGTTGCAAGCAAAGCCGTCTTGAAATCATTTTCACTGTCACGTCATCATTGAATCATCACTTGAGATAGGACTTTCAATTACAAAGCTATCATTTGACAAAGTTTGTTATGAAGTAAGACTTTGACTATTTTTATTTTGGTATTCATTATTATTATACTATGGATTTACTACCTCAAGAGATGATATTAGATAAGCACGCTTGCTTCTGGCACGCCTTATTTAACTTATGGATGGCACCAGATCGCGAACCCGTCGTCGGATATGTGCATCGACTCAGCCGCTGGACCTGAAGATATGAAGAAGCCGGTCAACGTGTGGCCATGTCACGGAGAGTACGGCAATCAGGTTTGTCAAAGGATGCCATCGTTGACATTAGCTTCTGCTTACCCTTTTCAAGTAGTTGGTTGTTGGTGCTCATCGTCATTGCTGTAAGTCGGGAGTAAAAAGTAGTTATATATAAATAAACGCCTCTGCTTCGAAGTAAAATAATTTTCGGTAAGTATACACGAGGCTATGTTGTAAATTGCCTTCTACTAATCAACAAAGCTTTTGCGTGTAGACTAGCTCATTCATTATTCCACACGCATACGTTTTGTATGTTTTTTTCATTTGTATGCCGTACTAATGCGAGTGTTGTTATAACTTTTAACGAAATAGCTTCCATCGAGTAATTTATACACGCGTTTTAACTATTCGTACATTGTCACATTCATAACTGAATCGGAAATCCAGGACAATTGTATATTGTTGTTCATTTGAACAATATTCAACCATTACTATTTCAACTTTGGTACTGCCGCTCGGTTTTTTTTATTAGAATGTAAGTTACAGTATCTTTTGTCATATTAATACTTATTATTTTTTATATACATTTATATAATTATGTAATTGTAAATCAACTAATTATATTCTCTCTAACATAAAATTTAGTTTTGTGCATTCAATATTTACGTGTTCATTTAAAAGGTGGGGTTTGGTAATAATGTAATGTACATATACATAATTTAAATCAATGATTTTATTTACATAGCACTAAATTGAAATCCTTACGCTGCGAACATTTTTCAAATTTCAGTCCATTTTTATATTCAGCTTACGGTGACAAGCTAACGCTTGCAGTATCCGCTGTCTCTTATACTCGTACATTAACTGTTAGTTTAACAATCGCAGCGTAAATGCTTTGTGGATTCCACGATTGACGTTTATCTCTAACGTTCACAGTATTGGATGTATTCGAAGAATGGCGAAATACGTCGCGATGAGACTTGCCTCGACTACTCGGGTCACGACGTCGTGTTGTACCCTTGTCATGGTGCCAAGGGCAACCAGCTGTGGTTGTATGACCCCAATGTGAGTAATTGGTCAAGTTTTATTTATGTGATGTTATTATGAAAACATAATTTATTGTTGGGATCGTCGGTTTAATTACAAGTTTGTGAATATTAAAGCGGATATAATTTCTGCTTGTTTTTTATTTCATAAAAGAAATACGTCAAGCAAAGACAAACGCTTAGATAAAAGGGATGACAATTGAAATTAAAATTTTTTATTCGTTTTAATAGTAACTTATCTTTTAAGGGGTGCGAATCTAGTCAAATCTGAGTTTAGATGACTAGTGGCTTGCACCTACATCAACCGATAAGACAATGATAGGATGAGATTATAGGGTGAAACAAAGTGAATTTAGACAGACTTCGCAGTTCATACTGTTCCTATAAAATGTATGTGTTGTATTTTGACAGAGTATTATAAATGTTTCAGTTAAGTAGAAGTCAGTCAGCTAATATCATCACACTTTACTTTGTATAAACATGTATTAATTCTTCCGCAGACGAAATTATTGAAGCACGGCTCTAGTGAAAAGTGCATGGCAATATCGAAAAACAAGGACAAGATATCAATGGAATCGTGCAACGACTCGGAGACGAGACAAATGTGGAACATGGAGAACTTCAACCCTGAAAGACTGAGTCCGGAGTTAACAGCGGAGTAGCCAGAGGCCTACGACGAAGTATTGTTCATTTAGACAAAAACTTCTAGTTCCTTTCGTGCGTTAAAAGACTGCGTGGACAGTTGCTAAAATAGTGTTGGTAATTAAATTGTTGTTGGTCGCATCGTGTGCTTCATAGTTAATGTGGATGGAAGTGTTTATGCGGTAATTTCATGTTCATAGAAATTGACAGCTAGTTCGATGGTAGAAGCCATTTTAAAAATTCCTTTTCAGGTTCCATATTGTGTAAATGTACGATGTAGGTATGTATAGGTACCTATTTATTTTTGAGTGATTGTAAGTTTTTTGCAACATTTTCCGTCAAATTAGGGCCTATTATCACTGGAATAATTTGGGATGTTACGTTATATTATCAAATTACTCATTATATATACTTATTACGATTGGATTGGAATCAAGTAGGCCTACGTAATCAAGATACGCTTTCAAATCTTGATACGTTAATTTCACTCGTTGGCAATCCAATCTCGCGTCAATAAAAAGTAAGAGTGGAATAATGTTTGATGTGCACTCCACAGAGTTGATGACCTAAACGATGTTCTCGTTTCGAGTTTAAAGATTCATCATTATCTTTAGGTTTCTTAAGTTTCTGTTTTATTACTTCTACATCGCATTGTTTTGTTTCACCATAAACTACTGCATAATTCTTAACGTCTATTTCAGTGTTGTACATAATTTTCAAAATAGTATTCTAAAGTATTAATTATAGAATTAATACACAATTTCAATTTGTACATATCTTAAATACGTATTGTTAAGTCAATGTCCTTGGATTTACTGAATTTTCAAATATCTTATTGTATTCATGTTCTTCAAATTTTAGTAGAACGTCGTCTGTGCGAGGTGTTCTTGTGATTTTCCTTATATCAATGATAGATTATAAATTCTAGTTCAATATTTATACTATGAACTATAAGAGGTGTTAGGTTAAAAAACATAAAGTAATAACTTCAGTTACTATTTGAGGGTAAGTAAATATTTTTGTAAAAGTCAATAGTTTAGTTAGAGCTAGTAGCTACGTGTCCTGGTTTTTTGAATTTAATGTTGTATAATGGTTTGGTCATTTTTAAAATTCTAAATGTTTTTGTTGCGGTCTGTCAAATGACTGAGTTTTTTTTTAAGACATTATAAAATTTGGTCTATACTAAAGACATAGCATCTAAGTTATATTTTATAAACTGTAAAAAAACTTTTTACTCTTTTCCAATGCGCATTTATTTTTTACTTACTGAATATTGTAAAAAGTGTGTTTTTGATTATTTTGTAAAAAATTTACTAACTAAAAATTTTTTTAGTTTCAAACCACTATCTTTGAGGGTAGTTCGAGTTGTTTCATTCCAATTCCTTTAATACATCATCAACGACTTTGATTGACATTTCTATATAATATTGATTCTATAATTTACTACAATGAAATTTGCTTATTTAACGTTATATGATTTCGTTTTGAGGAATTTCGCTGTATTGTCTGTAATAGTGTTATTTCCATTTATATATTTATGAAGTACTAATAACATTCCTACTTGTGATTTGTATAAAAATATTTATTAAAATTGTACATATCTGCCAGTAAAAATGAGATATTATGTCAAATTAGAATAGTTTATGCTGTTTTATCTTTTTATAATTGTATATTCTATTGATTAAAATTAAATAAAGATTAAAATATAAAAAAGATTGTCGTTATAAAAATAGTGATACTCTACTAGAACTGCCATTATAATTACAAAATCAGCCAAACTTACTACTTATAAACATTCGAAGTGCCTCAGTTTTATTTTACTTACACACTTACTTACGTTATTTTATTCTTTCAATATTCTGTCACAAAAAATATTAGTTTCATTTTATAAGTCAATTTCAAAAAGGAAAAGCTTTTAATTTCGTCTGTATTCTTTTGTTTTTGAAATAAAAATACTACAATAATTTTACTTTAATCTTACCTTATTTTGATTTAAAATTATTAAATGTACAAGTATCTTAAAGAAATGTGAAACGCAAAGGATATGAAAAAATGCTTTGATTAATATTGTAGGTACATACTTAATATCTTACAAAGTGACTAGAAGATGGTAAATTTTGATTTATTTTGTAAATATACCTATTATGACGTTTTCATTTCCTTAAATGTTAATACGAGTATTATAAGAAAGTTATAGCAATGTTAAATAAATTAATCAAGAAAAAATAAATGTCCTAATATATTTTTACCAATTCATTTAAAAGGTGGACTTTATGATCTTTTGTTATATTATTGCTTACAATATATATAGGTACATAAAAATATATTCAATATTACATTTGTTTATAATAAATAGCTCAATGATTTACTCAATTTATTATGAATATGCGAATTTATTTTACATTTATATGACTCAATAAGATATTTTCTGTTTTTAATAATGAATTCGACATTTATTTTGTCTTGACATTGACTAATTATTATTACCTTAATATTATGAAGAGAAATAATTGTATAAAAATGACAAGTAGATAATTAAAGTCGTTTTGAGATAGGAAATTATACATGTGCCTTATATCTTTACGTAATAATTGTATTTGAATGTTGAAATTTCTGTATATAAGTGCGGTGTCTCCAAGTGTATTATACTTAGCGTGATAGTGTTACGCTTAGAGGGCGATAAATAGTATTTGTAAAATAAAGCATATGTTGGATTTGTATAATGTCGTTTCATTTAGTCGTTATCGTTATCAGAACCACTATCATCGTCATTAACCTATCTCGGTCCCACTGCTGGGCGGGGGTCTCCTCTCAAATATGAGAAGGGTTCACTGTACTCTACCACGCTGGATAAGCGTGTCGTACATTATGCACCCAGTAAAGGACGAGGGGTCGGTCTCTACGAAAATAAGTTTTTAAAAACGATGAAGTTATAATAAGTCCAATCAATATAAAAGCAAAAATCAATAGTAGCAAAATACCCTAATTGACACTGAAGATTATACTTTTCTATAATTATATAAAAACCTTTCTGTCGCCAACACACCTTTCTACGAGAAAATAGATCAACAATGCATAGAATTTTAATTTTATACCATTTAGTTTGTCGATAAGACTTAGTAGGTAACATTTGTTAGCTACGTAGCTAGTCTGAAATTAAATTAACCTTCGGCATTATATTATACACTGTATCTATTAATTAATTATGAGTGATAATGCGATTAAACAATGCAGAGCATTATTCCAAAGGGAATCTCCCCCATACTAATTATTGTGCAAATGTAATTCAATGCCTAGGTATCTTTATTTAACTGCACAATAGCTTCTTTATGTTTATTGCTATGGAAAGTCTAACAGGCGTCATTATTTGCAAAAGGTACCGAAGTATAAAATAAATTAATTCGACAGAATCTAAATAGAAGGTAATTTAACAGCCCTGTAGTTTTACTGTTTTACACAGGGTTGTTGTTGATAGGCTGGAATGATCGTTTGCTCCGTTTAAAATAATACCTTAGGTCCAACGTGCATAACTTTAACACATTAGAAGTATGTACGTAGGCCTATATCAGATTGATGATGGTTCGTATCATCGTTAATACTACATAACTAAATTTAGAAATACCTAAGTATTTTATTCAGTTATTTAGATAGATAACGAAAATTCCCATTCAAACTGTATCTTCCTTCAACAATATCATTCCATAGAATATAAATCCTTTGGAATGCAAGCATTGCATCCGTAAAACTATTTCTTGCAAAACTTGTTTGAATCTAAGGAAATTTCCAATCCAACGCCTCTCAATGTATTCATTGAACCGTGCCCCGAATGAAAATTTACCACCACTTAATTCTGCTAGGTTTTACGTCTCCTGTATATTTTATTCGAGTTTTCCTACTTTTTACCACTTTTTACAACTTTTATTACCGTTTTTTTTGTAGTTACCCTATGTTTTATTTCTTTTAACCTTATAGTAACGGTTGTAAAAGGAGTTTTATGGGTAGAAAAACAGACATGTTTTTTTCGTAAATGTTAAATGTGGCGCTCGAGTGGAAGTAGGTACCTACGGGTAAAGTAGGAAAAAAATATTCTACCTAACGCTTTTTCTTCAACTAAAGTAAATACAAAATAAAGTTTGTATGTTCAGACGATTCAAAATGAAAACGTAAATAACTCCGCACAATGACAAAATGCATTCTACCATTGATTGCACCGCAGATCTCGAAGTCGACCAGCAGACCAGAGAGGATGTTAGTGCTAATGTTAACGGTCCCACATAATCCGAAATTACTTGTACGAAGTCCGGGGTTTGACGACGGGAGTTGTAAAAAAAGTTGATTTGTCAATTGAACGTAGGTATAGTTCATTCATAGTGGTATGACCATGGCACTGTATTCCCATAAAAACATGCATTGCACATAAAATAAGATTTAACACAATGTACCCAGCAATAAATCCTTCCATTTATAAATATTTCATCGAAACTTTAATAAATTTTACAGCAAACGATGCGAAAAACAAATAGGTAGTAGTAAATACATTTTATGGAATTCGTAGGAGTTCTAATCATTGACTTGGATTTTTTGTCCACTGTAGCTACAATCATATTAATAAAATTAGTGTCATCAAAGTTATTTGTGTAAATAAAAGAGCCATTTATGTAAGTACCTAATATACTTACATATTTATAAAAATGTATACAATCAATCAATATTTTTATGTTTATTATTATGTTTCTGTTAGAATAACACAACTGTACAACAATCTGTACTTACAATGTTTATACATAGGTATACATATAGTATAGTACATACTATACTGTGTCATTACTTCTTATTATTCATTTTTATTTGTAAGCTGGCTCATACACACATTTGTCTATCGAAATTGAAAAAGAGAACGTTTATGTTTTCCCTCGATTTTCCCTTTAAAACACCAATACTTAAACTACGGTTGGTAAAATATAGCTATTGTGTTTCACAAAGTCCGTCCAAGCGATGTAATCAAATTGTAGCCAAGAGCAGCGACAAAACGAATTTCCTGGGGACTCCGAAACGATAGACTGCAAGGATTTTTCTTATTTTTTCTGGTTGCTACTTTATTGTACTTTATTAAATTTACTTTTTATATAAGTAAACAAAAGAGAGAAAAGGACAAAATCAATATAATATTAGGTACCTGGCAGGAACTTAGGGTATGTTAGGTTATGTTTTCAAAATGTACCTTTATCATGTTAGTATTAAATTTTATTGTTGTTATACAAACTATGTTCAATCCTCGTGCAAAGTTCTCACAGAAAACTTTAACATCTGTCCTATTTTTCATACAAAAGGCCAATATAACATTTTAGGAGATGCTGGAAATCTTATCTATAACAGATTCTAATTCAATCAAAGCGTTAATGGATGCTCATAGGCCAAGAACCGCTTACAATCAAGCGGATGGCATCCTCGTTTATGTAATGGCCCGAAACGGCGAGCGGTGATTTGTACCGAATTGCAGCGAACAAATCGACAAGATTGCAGTAATAATGTGTGGCAAATCACTTCAATTCAATCTCGTGAACGTGTTGATGAGGAAATATGGTTGTAGACAAACTTTATTACCTACACTTGTTTATCAAATTTATATTTTTATTGTATAATAAAATTAGTAGTGGCCCGCAGGCTCATAGGTACGTCTGCATCTGATGCAGCTATGGACAAAGATTCCTGGTCTAGAGTTACCAACTGTTGGCTGGTAGCGGATACTATTTAGCATGTATTATACACTACACCTATCCCAAGTTATTTGTAGCATTCATTTCGGACTACGGTATTGGACACTTTTTATTCCGGATACCAGATAATTTCAGTCACCTACGATTAGGTTAGGTTAAGTTAGGTTAAGTCCATAACATTAGTGTCATTTATAAGACTGATGTTTGTATATTTAACCGCTGGATCCACAGGGCGCAGGACCGGGCGGAGTGGCGCCGTTTAAGGGAGGCCTATGTCCAACAGTGGACCTCCAAAGGCTGATGGATGGATGGATATTTAATTGTGTAAATGGACACTATTATATACTTACTAGTATCTGCTTAATAGTACCTGTTAATAGTAATAGTATCTGCTTAATAGTAGTAGTAGTAGTAGTACTAGTTGCCTTCAACCCTTTTTATGTCCCAATGCTAGGCACGGTCCTCTACGCACAACCGAGAAAGGCCTGGAGCATACTCCACCACGCTGCTCCAAGTAGTTCATTCTCCATGCTCCAAGAGTCATCGTAATTATCGCAAATCCCATCGGACACAGCAGATTAGCTCTCATAATGTAGCTAATCAACATATTTTGTAATCAGGCTGCGTCGCGACGCACACCCACCGAATACTTAGCAGTCTCAAGGAAACTTGTCAAACTTGTAATTTTGGACCGATTCGAAAACTTCCAGGGGTTTACGAGTATTTTTGTGGTGTTCCAATAGTCATTGAATACGAGAACTTTTTCATTTACGCTCTCGGACGCACACTGAATAATATATGAAGACCGCCGCTGCCGGAGCCTTAGAGAATCCTTTTGGCTTTAAGGATTTTTTAAGCTTGCCAGCTGAATTAATGACGTTACTCCCCAGGGATTCTGTCTAAACTCAAATAAAAATAGGGTTTGTTTATGAAGTAAGGAGCAGAATAGGTAAGGTTTACCGAGATCAACTAGAAAATCTCTTCGAATGTTCCGAGATCGATAAACGTCTCAATTGTATTAAGTTCGGGTAAGAAGTTACTTTTAATTAGAAGGTTGGGAGTTGAGTGAAATTAAGTAGGTAGGTACTTTTAGAAAAAGGTTTTTTGTTATTTTTCTAGTAATAAGGTCTGAAATTTAAACTAATATTAACTGATAGGGACTATAAAGATAGTGTCATAATTCCATTAGCTTCTTTAGACTGTACAATTTTAACTGACTTCCTAAAAAGATGTTATTAATTCGACACGTATAAATAACTTAACTTTTACTTAATACGCACAAGAACATTACCGACTTAAATAACTAGGAAAGGTTACGTTTAATAATAGACACGTAAGACCTGCATTTGTATGTTTACATAGGTAGGTACCTAACCTTTTATTTAAGCGCTCCCATTTAAATTAAGTATTCATGTAATAAAAATAACACTAATATTTACATTAAGAGGCTTACCGGAACAAAACGTAAAACAAATACACGAATACGTTCAGAATACACGTTAATAATAAATAATGCTCTAATGTTTAACCGAGTGTTTCATTCTGTAAATATAGACGAAACCGCGAGTACTTTCCCGTCGCCCGTTGTTTCTCAAACTTTAATGCGAGGAACGAATTAGTATATTTAGATGTTAATGCATACCTAATAATAGATAACTTATTTCAAAACTTAACCCTGATTTCTATAAGGAAAACCGACATTGAAGATGAATGAATGATAACATTTATTCGACTAATCCGTATCTGAACACTTTCTATCAAATCAATTTGAATTTCTTACCCTAAATCACGTTTGATTAAAATTTTCAATGAAAAATTTAACGTCTGTTTTTTAAGCCTAGACATGATGCCTTTCTGGCATTACCTATATTAACATTTGACATTGACACCTGTCAAAACGCTAGATGTCATGATACATATAAAATTCAACCAACCAAACAAATTGTATTTGCAAAAGGAACGACGATTTGAAAACTCTCGCCCCACCTGTGACGTCAGGACCAACTTAACAGCGACATGCATTGTCGCTTGCTTACGCTCGTCACTGTTTGAGAACCACTGCCATGGCACGAGGATGTACATAACATTCGCTTCGGTTCATGAATAACCCATGAGTTGCGTATCTACCTTTATTTGAGCGACTTGAAATACAGTGAATTTGAAAATGAGCGCCAAATTTATGATTGCTGAATCGTCAGAAGTGTTCTAAGTGATTCTTGAACGGTTCGTGAAAGCTTTGAAAGGAATAAACGTCTTCAGGAGGGAATGATACGTTTTATAAGCTGTTTTATTAGCCTGGATATTAAAACAGGGATATTACGTTTAATTTATTGAGCACTTAGAAATGATACCGAGTAATTTCTGTCGGATTTAAGTAACATCGTAGATATTTTTTTCATTTTTCTGTTTGAAGGAATCGCCGATGAGCTTCGTGGAACTTGAGAATTTAATTACATCCTAGAACTACGTTGCGGGTTCCGAAGTAGGTGTATTTTTATTCCTCGCGTGACGCAAGGGCGGGTAACGTTTTTTATCGTTTATAAGTAGCAAATGAGCATGTAAGCTACCTGGTATGAAGTGGTCACCTATAGACTCTTACTTCTGACCTTAAACAGAAGTTCTGTCTAAGGTTATAATTGCTAGTTACCAAGTTAGGTAGTTACATAATATAGCAATAGAAAAGGCCGCACGCCACCCCCTTTGAGTTCTCAGTATGACAGAGATCATCCATCAGTACCATACGTATTTACAACTATGTCCAAGCTTATATTAAAATAAACCGCCACACGTAAATACCTGTCAGGCATTTCCTTCTACTTGTATCTGCTTCTTTCTTCCATGGTCCCACCTCAACATGAAGTCATAGACAATAGAACCCACGGAGTGGCATAAAACGAGATGGCGTAAAAAATTCATTTCCCTGGAGATATTACCGCACCTGGGCCGATATTAGAGGACGGACGGAATGGTTTGAATATCCCACTCTGTCGGTTTTGTCTGGCTGTACTTAGTCTGTGGTCGGATATTAAATAGTTAGCGATTAAGCGTTGTTGCAAAATAGTGTATAATGTGCCTTTACGAATAATAATAATTATATTTTGTATTGGCCCACCTACGTAATTAGGTACTATTACAATATTTGACTATCTAAATGGAAAAGTATTTATGAAATTACGCACGTACCATAGCATAGCCTATCTCATATCTTATAACATAGCCATTCACTAGGGATTTTTGAAATCCAACTTCCAAAGGCATAAAATAGGAGATAGAAGTTATTCGAGGCCATATTTGCATGAAATTTCTTATAGATAAATTGAGTACGGCAAAAATTTAACCCTTAAGTGGGAAAAATGGTCCAATTAACTATGAAATCCATGCGCACGAAGTCGCAAGCATAAGCATGTTTAATAATACTAAATATTCCATGTATCTAAACTTTTTTTAAAAAAAAAGCGCTAAAAAAATCTCTCGTTATAAAACCGTAATCCAAATGTTTGATTTTGTTTAGCATGAAAAGGAAATTTATTTATATTATAGTTCTATTAGGTATATATTTAATGTTCACCTAAAAGGCGAAATGAAACATTTTTTGACTTTCATTAATTTAGTTTTTCTCGCACGTTTTCCACTATTGAACGCAATCTTTAGATCTAATAGGTAAATGTAGAATATAAGGAATGTGTCGAAAGATGTTACGTTCGCTTTGCATATCGGCTAACGTTGTAACTTGGGTCCAGTTTGGGGAATAGGAAATTGAAATGTTATATATCTCTTGAGCTCTTTACCGTTTTATCTTTGATGGAAATGATTAGGGATAAATATAGCGTAATAAAACACGTAAAAAACATATGAATACATCTTTATAATCAACATAAAATTGGACGAATGGCATACTCGTACCTACCTATTATATTAGGTATACTAGACTATGCTGACTCCACTAAACCTCATTGGAGCAGCGTGAAGTATGCTCAAAGCCTTTCTCGGCTGTGGGGAGAGACTAGTGCCCAGCAGTGGGACATAAAAAGGATTGAAGGCAAGGCATGCTGGCTTCAGATACCACATATCTCCTATTGAGGTTGGACGTGAGAGTCCTTGAGTTTTCTTCATGCTTCTCTGCCACTCATTAAAGAATAAAATCCAGTTATCTGAACCACAAATGTCACTATTCTCGTCGCTATGTCGGTTTCTATCTAAAAACGTGAAAGGCCTGGAACTTACTCCACCAAATTGGATCGGTGGAGATACAACCTAGTTTCAAAAACGTGTGGGTTGTTACGAAACCATCTAAAGGACTCCCGACAGGTTTTAAGGACTATAAACGTGCCCTCCGAAGCATGAAGCAAGCCTGAAAATGTGCTACTTGCGGTCCCATATATAGATACCCATCCGAGTACCGACCACGCCCAAAGTTGCTTAATTCGTGACATTGCTTACGATCGTGAGACATTGCTACCAGTGTGGCTAAGCGCCCGATTGAAACATTAATCTATACTTTGTAATATAAAGCTGAAGAGTTTGTTTGAACGCGCTAATCTCAGAAACTACTGGACCGACTTGAAAAATTCT
>DWQK01001572.1:0-15258 GCA_018231225.1 Noctuana stator
GAGGTTAAAAGAAGAAGCTCAAAAGAAAGCTCTCGAAGCGAAGAAGGAAAAGGATAAAGATGAAAAGGTTGAAAAGAAAGCTGAGGCTAAAGCTGATGCTAAAATAGAAAAACCTAAGGTTAAAGCCGATGCTATGGCTAAAAAGAAGCCTAAAAAAGTGAAGAAGAAGGAAATTAAAAAGAATAATAAAGGTGGAAAAGGCAAAAGTGGTTCAAAGGCTAAGAAATGAATATTTATGAACTTACTTTGCAGTAATGCTTCGCAAGAGACTGAATAAAATTGTTTTGTCTTGTGTACCTGAACACGTAATAAAGAAAGTACCTACTTTCTCGTATTACTTGTATTATAACCTATCAAAAAATTTCATTCTCTTAATTCTCGAATTAAAAGAATAATTTATGATTAATTTGAAATAACAAAGAAATCATCTGAATTATCAACATAAGTGTTGATTTGATTGCTGATCACAATTATCTAAATCTAATCTAAAAATCTCGTTGCCAGTAATGGCCATTTCCAATATTTAATTTAACACTTAACTTTTGACAGTAATCTTTTAACAGATAAGACTGACCGCTGGTTTCTGATAAGCTAATCAATACAAAAATCAACTAATCAGCGGTGGTACCTCGCTAACTCCGAGAGCTTTATAAGCTCTACCACCTATCATAGAGGTCAATGGGTTTTTAAAATACTTTATCAACATGAAAGCAAGTCCTGTGCCGTTCAAGTAGCGATCATCTTGCCATGCCCCGCATGTAATTTATATGCCTAAGCGTCTGTCAAACCCTTTATTAAAGTAACCAAAGAGCTTGTAAGAAAAGATCTTTGAAAATAACAATGAATAAAATAATAATGTAACAAGTGTACTTTAAGGACAAGTGTAATTATTTAAAACAATTATTACGTTTATGTTTAAGTAGTATACAAACTTTTTGAAGAAAGTATAGCCAAGGAAGTATGTATTAAAATTGATTTCGTGAAAGAACAATAAATATCAAATGGTTACTGACACGTGACAGATAAATTAGTATGATTTTATTTGCCATTTTTTGTCAAAAATATTAAGGACTTCTAATAATTTACCTACTAAAGTTATTATTACTGGGGGTAAAAATATATTTAATAGATATGGCTAGACTTGTTACAAATTTGGCAGCACGTAAGTTATTGCTTCCTTCAATTCTATTTACGAACGTGGGTTTGTACCCACATTTGGGACGGGTGGAGCATACTCCGGCACACAGCTGCATTGCGGATTGAGAAAAAGCCAATCCATATAAAAATGTACCTACGTGATGTTCTCGAAAAGCATGTGAAGTTCACCAATCCCCATTTTGATCCGCGTTCTAAATTTTTATATTTTAAGAGCCGTTTATTTTGGCTTTATTCGTAATTTCAGGAATGAGATCCCCAATATGGAATGAAATGTCTGAAGTATATTCCCCGCGGACGACCAGACGCAAGTTAATAGAGTTTCTCAAAGGTAATAGGTATATAGGATCAGACACTAACTGTGAAAGCGTTGCAAAACTGTTGTCGACGACTCTACATTTAATCTAGTACCACCAATGAAGATACGTACCTAACTGAATAAAATGCGTAACAATTTAGTAAAACTAAATTAATTTGGTACACGGTAATAGCAGTGGTAGAAGGAGGCGCTTGTTTTCTATAGAGTATAGTATCTAATAGAATTGTTTTTTAATATTCCAATTTGAAATCATAATAATTATTCATTGCTACCGTTCTATGATAAGTACAATAATTAATTAGAGATCCAATAAAAAAGAGCCCAATATACGCGAAGCTAGAGCAGTAAGTAGATAAGTTGCCTCCAAGCTTTTTTAATGTCCCACTGCTGGGCACCGGTCTATCCCCACAACCGGGGAAGGCTTGGAGCATACTCCACCACGCTGCTCCAATGCGGATTGGTGGAGTAGATAAGTTAAAACAGTTTTAATAGGTAGGTACACTTGATACTTGTAGGTATTATAATGGAGATACAATACATTCCCACGTTCCCAACTTAAGTTAATTAAGTAATTAGTACTGGGTAACGATATGATAATATTGTCACGATTTGATTACAGAGAGAGCCATGAAATCACCGCTGGCGCATAAAATGCGAAATGCGAAGGGCTATTACACACTAGAAATGGCACCACCGAATTTTAATGAAATGAAGGTAGGCTGCTCGACCGGGCCAAACTATTTTCGCTATGAGCAAAATACACAATACACACCAAGTTATAATAAATACAACAATAATTTTAGGAATAACATAGGGGAAAGGGGGGGAGGCAAATGGGACACTCGACAAGAATGTTAACATTCTTGTACTTAAGTTCTTATAAAAACCACAATAGTTAATAAATAGGTATGCATTATAAGCATAATATTGAATTTATACGATCTTAATTATTTAATGATTATTAATTAATTAGAAAATTAAAATTGTGGTCCAGCACTAATTTTTTTAATGCTCATTAGAGCGTATCAATTTTACCTGATTTAATCTTTTACAGAAACTGCAAGCTGACCTAGCCTTGGCGAGAGAGTTCATTCAATCTGGCTGCTATAAGTATTTGACCGTGAAGCAGGCTTGGCTGCTTCTTTTGGTGTGCACTGAAGTGGGCTTGTGGTTCTTTATGGGAGAGACTATTGGAAAAATGTCTTTTGTTGGATATAAAGTTTAATCTAAAATGAGATCGTAAAAATTTAGAACTGTACCTATGATGTACATTTTAAGAATTGGAATAAAGTACCTAGCTGATCTGTACAAAACATAACATTTAATTTTATTTTCATAAGTATACTATGTCAATAAATCACCTCTACAAAGTATAATATTATGTAAGTATTTAAGTATTATTTTAGACCCAATTTGATAATCAAAAAAATGGTTAATATGGGTCTACCTTAAAATATAGGCATGGTACTTTTTATGATTTTTAATTTTTACTCCAAAATTTCTACTCCCAACATTTTTGTGGGAGAACCAGTGTGTTGTGGTAGAACGGTTAGCCATTTGCATGTAAATAAAGAGTATAGTTTGTGCTCGTTTTCTCTCATTAGATATCTAGTTACTCATCCCTCCTCTTATTGTATGAAAACGGCACTGAATGATATTATCTCTTAGTAGGTAGTCTTCTTGCATTCACTCACTGATAAAACTTTCAGCATTATAGACGTCTGCGAAAAGTCTTGTTAAAATACCTTGTTTTAATTTATTAGTAATATTTAATTTTCCTAAAATTATTTTTCCCATTGGCATTTTACGTTTTTATAGACTTACAAAAATAATAAGGAAGGCTCAATGACAATATCAGTCTTCGCAGTGACAGCAATTTTTAAAAAGTATTTTGACAAATTATACGTCAATCTTTGAAAATGGTGGTGGAGGTGCAATGCGGTGTTTCCGCGGAAACGCGAAGTCAGGAATCATGATTCGAATGTATTACAAAACTTGTAAAAAATGATATTAGTTCCATTTTTATAGTAAGAACTAGTGTTGTGTTAATGATCTGTGTCCTCGTTGTTTCTTGGTGTTCGTTTTGTTCGTGTTTTTAATTAGTAATGTTGCGGCGAGTAAACTTCTACTCAATATGTATCGCTTTCGGTCTGAGTGTTCTTCTTATTCTTGCTGGAAGTCGATATACAGATAACACAAGTTACCGTCCGTCCTCAGAGAGCCGCAGAAACATCAGGAATTTTTTAAAGGTGGAAGATGGAGAAGAAAACTTACTGCAGCCAATACCAACCAATACATACGACGGCTCTCCGGATATCGAAAAAATATTAGAAAAAACGAGGTCTAAAATTAAATTTGAGTTGTGGAATTATAACTTTAGTTATTCAGGTGTTCACCAACTAGAGGACTTGCTTATGGAATCTGGAGGTAAGCCGTTGAGGAGCCTCATAATTTCAACTTGGAGGTCGGGCACTACATTTCTTGGTGAAGTTTTAAATGCAATGCCAGGCAACTTCTACCACTACGAACCTCTGTTGAAGTATGAAATTATACAGATCCGAGGCCCTCCTTATGCTGACAAGGCTTTGTTAACAATGAAAAAAATGATGAAATGCAATTATGAAGGTATGGAAGACTATTTTGAGTATGGCAAAGGGCATTTACACCAATTCAGCCACAATACAAGACTGTGGGACCATTGTAAATATAAGAAAGAGCTGTGTTTTGATGCAGACTTCTCTTCAAAGTTTTGTAAACTATTCCCCTTTCAGAGTATGAAAGTTGTTCGAGTAAGGTTACGTCTTATCCAAGAAATACTGCAAGATAAACAGTAAGAATTAAATTATTATATTAAGTAATTGACTTATTGATAACCTGACTGATAAAATGTCACTATGGTTTATTTCCATATATTTTCCAGTATGCTCTGCAGTATGAGATGCAATACTCTTGACCTCTCTATATTATATTTAAATTAGCATTCAAGATATGACAAGACGTCATTTTGACTTCTCTCAGGACAGAATTAGATACACTTTTTTATAATAAGCAATTAATAATTTGATATTTAACTCTACAACCTACTACTCTTGGCCTACTGTATGAACTTATTCAGTTGTATTTTGTATTTAATGTATGTTATTGTTGGAGTACAACAAAGTGGATTTTGTTGTTATTGACAATCCACAATACAACAAATATTTCTATGTGTATTTGGTATTTTAGATTTATTTTCAATCAGTATATCCACGGAAGAAAGAGACAACTAGAAGGTAGAAGTGTAGTACAGTTGTTTGAGATGTGACAATCACTCACATGATAGAGCATAATCATGTATTGGTTGTGGTCAATAATGTTAATCTCTTATTGGTACTTATTGTTTCCTATCAGTCAATCATGTTGTAATGTTACTAATGTATGAACTGGCCACACTTATTCCTATACTAAAAGAATGTAGGACCATTTCCTGTCATCTTTTCTCTCTGTTCCATGAGTATAACTATATCTTGATGATTCGCTATTTACTAAGACCTATACATCCTCTTGTATTTTATAGTCTACGAGTAGGATGTAAGTAAAAATTTTATTTTATTACAAATAATAATATGTACTAATGATCTAGGTAGGCCACTTTTTATATTAATTTTGTAATTTATCACAACTGTGATTATATTAAAGTTATGATGGTGTTCAAAATGGTCGGCTAGTCTTATTGAATATGATCAAATGAGTATGTATTTTTTTTACTGTACAATTATTCAGTAGATTTTATATTTGATTTCTTTCTGGAAATCATATTTTTCCACTTTGTACTTCTTAGTTTCACTCTGTGTGGTGAGGTGGTTATCACTCCATTGGGCAAATCCAACAGTCCTAGGTTCAATAACCCGTGGGGTTCAATGCTTCAAAGGATGTTAGCACATATAAAAATGTGCCAATAGTCGTCAAGAGGTTGCTTAATTAAAGATTAAATAAAGTGTTTTTTCCTTTTTTCAGACTCAATTTGAAAGTCGTGCTTTTAATTCGAGACCCTCGTGGAGTGATGCAGTCCAGACAGCACCGCAACTTCTGCCAACCAGCCCCTGACTGTTGGAAGCCGGAACTCCTTTGTGCTGATATGATCAGTGACTATGTAGCGGCTGCACGGTTATTGGAAGAATTCCCCAATCGTTTAATGTAAGTTTTTAAGAATTAAAGTAGTGATATCTAGTGGTGTTGTTGGTGACATTCAGAGTGGATGTTGAGGGTGACACCCCGAGAAGGTTATACTGTTTTTAAAATAGCCTTTTGGGGAGAGAGTTGTCCAACTGTCAGCTGCCTTCAATTCTTTTTATGTCCCATTGCTGGGCACGGGTCTCTCTCCACAACCGGGGAAGGCCTGGAGCATACTCCACCACGCTGCTCCAATGCGGATGGGTGGAGATCAGCCTTCTGTCAGTTACAACTATTTCTTTCGCTAAGAAAAACTGCCTATCTGGAAATTCTCTAACAGGCACTACGAAGAATAAGCTGGTGATGGGTTACACGTACCGAACCAAAACTTACTACATTCTACTGGGTTTTTAATTCTTGAATTCTGGGAGCTTTTCTTGAGTGGCGAATGTTACACTCCCACCTCAAAAACTATTTTGACTTGATCATATTTTAGATATTTCTTATTAAGTATAGGTAAAATGATGTTTAAAAATTAATTGGTATTTCACGGTCGCTACAGCTTGCGAACGCGAGTTTATCAAACCCCAAACGCAAAGTTTAATAAGATTGTGTTTAAACGATTAATTCACATAAACCAGACTACTTTCAAAAAGCAAGGTCGAACTGATCCTATGCAAAACTGGGACGCCTAAACAACTGTTATTAAGTGTTCCAGATACATGGTTTACAGGTGCAGTCATTTGTTAATGTTAAGAACAGGCTGTATTAAAAACAAATATATTTTTCTTAAGAAACGGTCATATACTGTCTCACTGTGATAAAGTAAACTGTTTTGTTTGTACTTTTTTTTTTGCACCTATCGAACTATCATTCGAAAGCGAACTCTAGGATAGGAAAACATTTGAAAAGAGATATAAAGATATATTCATACAATAACGATGAGATAATGCAAATAACACTAATTAATAAACTCATCCAACTATTTATTACCTACGCAGTTATCATGCAGGTATTCTGTTAAAGGCATTAGAGGCAGTGTTGCCACATAAATGCCGGTCTAAGTCGCCCAATTATTTTTTCACGAACAATAGCCTAAAATCGCCCAAATTTTTAGTCATCAAGCCTAAATTAGTAAGTACCTGTCAGTCCGTCTCTTAAATCATCGATTTTTGGCTTCAGAGTTTTCATTTCAAGCATTTTTCGCTCTAAAAAATTTTTTTCTAGGGTTTTTTTGCAAAAAACTTATATTAGCCTAATATCGTTAATTTTTTTCCGAGATAGCTTAAACGGCAACTGGTCGGCAATCGTAATTTCTGGTCGCCCCGAGACCCTTCAAGGTAGCCTAAATGGCGAAAAATCGCCTAATCTGGAACCACTGATTAGAGGCAACAACAGATAGGTTAAACTACGTAATGTAGTACGAATTGTTATTACTATCAATCCTACTTAAATGCTCATTTCCTCTTTTTACTTTCAGGGTGCTACGTTACGAAGAACTAGCACTTAATCCCAACACCACGACTCACAAGCTCCTGCAGTTCCTAGGTTTAAGTGTAACACCGTCTATAGACGATTTCCTCCACTCCCACACCAACATCGAGGTAGCTGGCGTTAGTTCTACCTTCAGGGTCTCCCGTGATGTGCCTTTCAGATGGAAGAACGTGTTGAACTTTAACTTCGTAGAGGAAATACAGGTATGCCGTTGGTAGATTGAGTGCAACTTGCAAGGTACGAGTGAAACAAGATCTACTTTATTCTATCATAAAACAATACAGAAGCTAGTATTGAGATAAAGTAATTGACGTTTCAAAACATACAATTTATAATAATATGATCAATAGGAATGATAACTACGAAAGACAAAAGTAATAATTAAATAATATACATCATAATTCTTATACATTTATTGACCCCTATTAATTAAAATTTAAATGAACCTGATGTCAAAATTACCACTGTCTGTGGTCAAGTATCGTTTAAAAAAATCACATTTTTAATTAAAAAACAATTTTAAACGCATGTGTAAATTATGGTTTGATAGCCTAAAAATATTTAGCCACCAAGGTTGACATAAAATGATTAAATTCTGGAAAAAAAACTATGCTGTCATTCTTTACAATATATAGACATTAAAGAGATACTATGTAGTATTATTGTATTCGATTTCAGATGACATGTAAAGAAGCAATGAATCTATGGGGATACCGGATGGCACACAATGCTTCGCACATGGCCAGCAAAGAGTTCTACCCTCTCGAACAATACTCTCTTAAACAGTGATTTTAGTCTATTATGGAATTATTTCAGTCCCTTTCGTCAAAATGAAATCTTAATTATCTATGAGGATTTAAAATAATATTTATAGGTAAGATTACAGTAAAGTTATTTTTTTGTAAATTTTTAAGTGGAATGACATTTTAAGACGTTTCTTTGTTTGTATTTTTTCAAGAATCAAATTATACAACATTTTGTGTGTATTTTAAAAAGGATTACTTTACATTTCAGGTTTTCCGCCATTACAATTATTATTGCAACATTGAAAAAAGGAATTGCACTGCTGACGCATAACACAACATTTTAGCAAGAACGTGTATCCTACATTTAAATAATTTATTTTCATATCGTTTACTTTTAGTGCATATTCTAAAACATGTAAGTACATACTTGAAGCAGTTATTGATATTATTTTCAAATAATTTATTTAGTTAAGGATCGATTATTATTTTATTCATCATCAAAGAACTTGGAATATTTCTAATTTATTTTATGTGTTAATAAGTTGGACTCAAATTTAAATTTTTGTTCAGATTGATGCTTTCTAAGACTGATTTTCCACTTGTTTACCCTTTTATCTTCCACAAAGTTATAGTTACATGTATAGCTCTCTACAGTTAATTTTTAACAGGAGTCGGTGATCAAACCATGAACGAAGTTATGACATAGTTGTTAGTTAGGTGAGCTCAGGTTGTGTAAAGCACCGTGGGTGTGTCTTTATATCAAAACGTAAAAGATGGACCATTAGTTACGATAGAGGTCAAAATTGCATGAACACCATTGTCAGAATCGCGTTCATGTATGGAACAAAAGCGATTCGTGTTCAAGCAATTTCCGCCTTTAACATTAACGCATCTTTATTATTAAGCCTAGGCAACTAATTACTTAATATTTTAGCACTCACGGAATTGACGAATTGTTGATGCTTCCATTGTAGTCACGTATATTATAGGATTAGAAGCGATGACACCTTAATTATAATTGTTATTTAATTATACAACACGGCCCTAGCAGTTAGACATTCATTTGATGTACACATTTTTGTTAAAATTATAATACGAAGGTTTTACGACCCGGTTTGGTCCGCCATTCAAAGATTCCAGGATTGAATTCCCAACGGGGTAAAAATTAAAATGATGAATTTAGATTTGTGTGCCCGGTCTGGGTGTTTGTGTAATTGTCCTTGTGTGTGTCTCTGGCATCCACACCTCCTAGTGATGGGGCTAAATTTACTAACTTTAATGTCTGACTGAAAGGGTCACTGCATATTTTATTGGGTCACCTAATTTGCCCTATGAATTAATAAATAGCGCTGTTTATATATACAAGACGGCAGTACACCGTTAAGCTTTACACTGCGTGCTAGCTTATACATAGACATATACCAATTAAATATACACAATTACATTTAATGACTATTAATTACAATGATATTATAATACTGGCAGTTAGTGCTGATATTCCAATTTAGGCTATTCACGAGATTATAATATTTTATTATGTCTGAGTGTAACAAGGCATTGTCTATCGAATGAGTGAACAGATTAGAGGGGCCCATTGGGTCTAAGAATGAATCTCTACCAGAGGGTACTGTTAATTTGTTATGGGGCCCCTTTTGTTCATTTGCATCTAAATATATCACGTAAACTTACGAACCCAAGAAACTGATAAAATCATCTAATACTCGTATATATTTAGTGAAAGAAAAAAAAAATGTTAAGTCCAGAAATTGCAACACCGTCTGCAATAGGATTTAATGTATTGTTACACTGTGGTAACATTTCTGTATCGTAGGGTTTTTGTTTTATAGAATTGTCTTGCCAGCGACATAAATCTCTAAAAGTATTTAATAATGGTAAATCCTAATTAATTTTATTTAGGCAATACTGACCAAATGCAACTTGTAAAATATTTCAGTAATATTAACCTGGCAAGACATTCCTTGTGAAGCACAGAGTAAGGAACTAAATGAAATTCTTTAAAAACTATTAGAGATTATGGAGTAAAAATAGTTTTAAGCTACGAAGACACCAAAAATAAAACACCAATTTGCGGCAGCTCGCTATTTATCGAATAATCGTTAAATTGTAGCCTTTTGTGCATTTTTATGCTGATAAAAATTTGATAATTAGATGAAGCTCAATAAATAGAATTTTCATATCGAAGGGGAATATTACAATGTTAATGTAAATCTCCGTCCATGAGATATGTTCTAGATATGCCAGACATTTCGACCTAATAACGTCGTCGTGTAGTGAAAACCTTTTCAGCGTTTGTAATGTGGGCTACCGTTTTTGTGGTGGCCAGTTGACGCCACAGGCGAGTGAGGTCCTGGTCTGAAGTACAGTTTTAAATCGGGCGTCAAAACTAAGTTTAAAATTACAAGCTTAATTTTAAAACAAAAGTAGTAGTAGACTTTCCTCTTTTAGTAAACTAAAAAGAAATAAAACATAAACAGTGACAATGTGACATTTCGGAAACATCGCGTTACACTAGCGCCTCTAGCGGCGAATTCGCACGCTTTAGCCCTCATTGCGACAGCTTAAAAACCTAATTTATGAATAAATTTAATTTCAGGGGCTTAAAAACAAAATCAATCATCTTTTAATATTTTATTTTTACAGTAGCAATATAAAACATAGTAACCAAAAAAATATATAGAAACAATTGCTTAAGTTACGTTAATTATTTGATGAGGCTCTCTTTAACATAGATGTTAAAATGGACAATAACTTATATTTATGATTTTACTATACGACGGCGGTATTCATTAGTTTATTATACAGCTTGTGACCAAAACTATGCAACAGACTATAAGCGAAAGATGTCCATCAGCTGACTAGAGAGTTTCACTTATTGTGTGGGATAAACGAAAATTTGCCACTAGACAATTGTAAATAGACAACTAAGGTGTAACTTAATTTGCCTTTGCCAAGTGGCCATTCTTGAAGATTCGTGAACACTTCCTTCTAGTCTGTTAAAGCACAGCACAGTTCCTTAAAGATAACGAAGAGAAAATCGGCTTTAGCTTATTATATTATATGAAACTGCTCTCGATCATATCGTTATGAAATAATTTAGGCCACTAGTTACGTATACGTTAGTCTACTCGCAATATTCTGGATGTTGTATTGTTGAGGATGAATTGATCTAAACCTATTTTACATGGGGGACCTGTTCTGATTCATTAGGATTAAGGATAAATATTATGAACAATTGGAACTAATACTGTAGTGAGAACATTAAGTGCACTTGATTATAAGTGAGTTATTAGTGATAATTATACGAACATATTATATTAATAAGAAATGCCACGCCGTAATCATAAACAAGTCTAAGGTTTATCTTCTTTTTTTGTTAACCGTTGCATAAGAGACAAAGAAAATGTATTGCACAAAATAAATATATGCACGGCTTTTATGTGTCTTATTAGACAGAATTGTAATTCAAATCTAATTAATAATGAGTATAAAAATGGCACTCTTCACCTAGGCCCCAAATATTACTAATATACAACTATTATGGTCAACTTCACTGGTCAATGGTCTCGTCGTGGCATTACGATGAAATGGCGATCCGTTCGCGATTGCTAAAAAATTTTGCACATTTAAAATTTGATTTTCATAATTTTTGAGAACCAATTAATTATTGACAACTCTTAATTTCTTTTTTCTTTTATGGCAACATTCTTCGGGAATATTATTATCATGCCAATGAGAAAATACGAAACATGTAAGAAATAAAATTGTTTTTATAAGTTCAATCAATGCCCGTTATGTAAGTTTCAGACCGTTACAAGTTCCATTTTCAAACACTTCGAATTACTAACTGTTAAATAATATAAATTATTTGTTTGTTCCGTCAATGCCCTAGGTGGTTTGAAAAATATTAGTGTTAAATATACTTTTTCAATGGCCTCTACATTGTTAGGTGTAAGCCATAATTTTATTTGATTCAGATTGTTTCCGGCACTGGAGCTGCTATTAATTTCGCATGCATTCGTGACTGACTTGGCTAGAAATTTTATTGCCATTTATACTTACCTATTACTTAGATTTATATCAACTTTTGAGTAACGATATAAGTAAATATGTACTAACAACTTCCGGAATAAATGAAAGTTAACATCTAAATAATAATACATGCTATACTATTCTATTCGTAAAACTAAACCCTAAAAAAGCTTTATTGAAGTTGAAGAATCTACAACATTACCTATACGTACTTTAGTTTAAACATCTACATACTGTCTTGTATTCAGTTATATAACAAACGTATTATAATATTAGTAATAAGCTTCTAAAGCATGGCTAATTAAATATAATGAAAATAACTGGCTATTAGTTACTTAATCTAGTGACGTAGTTTTTAAGGTACAAATTGCTGTGACACAAGTTGTAGAACAGCTTGTTTTCAAGTGTTGTGCAGCAGTAGTTTGTGCTCTCTTAATGCCTTATTTAGATTACCGGTGCACGAAGTCGAATATTAACTGGTTTTTATATTTGTCATTCCCGTAAACAGATTATTCAAACATGAATGACGTGCGTGCGACATACGATACATCGCGCCAATTCTGTCACCGCGCGGAGAACAGACAATATATTTGTGGCGAGTATCGAAATACTCTATATTGTATAGAGTAATTATATAGAGTATACATCTAACAAGTTGTTTACATACTCGTATTAGTTCCTATTCGTCTGTACACGATAATTTAAATGAGACATTACAGTAACGTGCTTACAAAATAATATACAATTTATGTCAATGAAAAATCATCAATTACTAATAAATTAAGATAACATGCTTCCTGATAGATGTGACAATATATCTAATAATATATTCAGTTATGCCTTAAATAAATACTGGTAGTGATATATGTAGGTAAGGGTTATTATTAAATTGCATGTTAGAAAATATTATTACCTATATACACATTAATATTATTTACGATTAGTAGTCGAGGATCTGTCTCATAAAGATACAAGTGTCCAAATTATATACTTTATAATAATTACATACGCACAATTAACATACGTAAAATTGCTCGTAGCTGTAATACATATAGTTGTCCATGTGTCATTGGTATTATGAAAAGTTAATTTATCTCTATTTATTGCAACGCAAATCTTATGATATACCTCTCCCAACTGAAGCAAGAACTTGCTTGACAGCGGGTTATGACGGCAGCTGTGGTACCTCCGGGAGTCCTAAACTGTATCAGTTTACCACCTTCATGTATATTTATTTCTTGCAACGGATCCCTTTTTACTTTATAATACATATTACGTTCCTGCTTGTGATAATAACACTTGCGTTCCATCACTTATGTTAGTAAAAAAAACGCTCTATGATCGCCGTTCTGACGTTTGTCATATAGTTTCGTATAAATTTATAAATATTAATTAACTACGTATAGAGGAGCAAATTGCAAAAGCTTTGGTGTCAGCTGTAGTGAGATGAAGTTAGTCCGTATCGTAGCAATACACAAGTTACGTTAGCAATTACATTTAAAATATCCGAAATCGATGCTGGACAACGATTAAACGTAGATATTAGTCGTTTGGTTGTTTTTATGAAACAGGCCCTCGATGACTGGCTGGTCCCAGTGTAGATTTTTTATCATATCATTAGCATATCATAAGGATATAATTAAATCTTTAAAATATGTTATATCAGATGTGTCACAAATTGTAAACTTTGCTTTTGACCTACAAGAATGGGTAATTTTAAAAATATTCTATTTGTTTCGTGTATTCTTTGTTTCAATTTGTTGGTTAGTGTTCTTAGATTAAGTAAAATTTTATTTTGTGGTTATTTATATTAAAATATTTACATATTATACTCATATCTATAGGCTTTTAGTACTCAGTTATAAAATGGGATGGTATTTAATTTTTTTTTATAAACTCTTTGAAACACAGATTCGTTGTAATGGAATTGACATAGATAATAAAAGCATGGTGAATAGAATATTTTAAGTATCTATGTTTTGGATAATCAAAGCTTTATTATTGGACGGAGCAATAATTATAAATATAAGTGCATAAATCGGCCACGACATCGTGTGGAATAGTAGAATTTAAGGGTAGCCTTACTAGATTAAGAGTTATGGTTTAATGAACGAGAATGTTGAAGTTTTAATCAGTAGTCGATTATAGCACGGCCAGCGTTATTGCAAACATTATATTTTTTTCTTTGTGAAATAAAGTTACATGACTAGGTCCAGACTGAATCTTTGTTTCATTTCATCCTATTAACTACTTTACTCAAATATGTAAGTATATTTTGATAATTAAGCTATTTTGATAATTTCTCAACGTTCGCAGGGGTTCCTTGATGTCACGAGGCTGGGCTTGATCCCATCCCATCCTTAATCTTACGTGAGATTGTAGCCTGACAGTAATTGATTGTCGATAATTCGATGCTACGAATGTAGCTTAAGCGTATAGAGGCATAATGCGGCTCAATTGCGATTTACTGATTGGTTAGACATGTCAAAGCATAGTGATACTGGCAAATATCACATTTTGTTTCTTTTCAACCAATTCTATAAGGTGTGGTGGAAGTCGCCGCGCTTATTTCCATACAAAGAGTGTAGAGGAGAAGAGAGCGCTTTCAGATATATTTTCTCTCAATTCCAGTGTTCGATACAATGGTTTATTCCTAGTAGCTATCTATTTTACCTACATTGACTGCTTTGACATAACCAACGATCGAAGGTAGCCAAAAAAACTAGCGTATACTGTGCGTATTAAGACATAGAAACAGTATAACGACAGTTATGAACATGACAATGGTCATTGCCGACAAATTGATGATATCTTCAACTGTTAAGACTGCTACTAACTGGGGCGCTTTGCTAGCAATGTCAAGCATGACGTATTCGTTTGCCATTGTTACTGTAATGATAATCTTTTCTGGAAGTTGGCTTACAAACTGTATCTGATCCTCAGTCGTGCTCGCGGTTACTGGTTGTAGGCGAACGATGTGACCTTTGTTCAGCAGATAACCTCTAGACGTCTAAAACAAAAATGTACCAATGATATCCTATTCGCAAATCTTATAATGTACCCATTCTCATATCCTATTGAAAGAGCTACAGTGGGTTGGTACAGTTTAGTAACAGCAGTTTATATGGGTATAATCATCAACTCATCACAGTTACACTATTGTGCACGGGTCTCCTTTCAAACATGAGAAGGATTTAGGCCATAGTCAACCACGCTAACCACCAAGCGCATTCATCATTACAGCCTATAACATTAAATCCACTTAGGTACCTATAACTTAGAAAAGTCGGTAGAGCGTGCCGCAAGGATTCGACCGCATCCGCTGGATAAGAGGCGGAATTC
>DWQK01001573.1:0-15256 GCA_018231225.1 Noctuana stator
ATTCAATTGGAAATGCAATCGACGATTGAGATTTGGCTCAAGGAAATACATTCACTGGCGTCTGAATTGTTGATTTTAATAGTTTGGGTATAAACTAATTCAAAGTCAATGATTTGCCGATGGTGCGACTATCACAATGTAAATTATATGAGAATTTGGTAACCACAGAGATTTCTGCTTAGCTCAAAGGTGCTTGTAGCATTAAGTGCGCCTTTTGTACCATTATTTTTATCAATATATTTTGTCAATAAATATTATTAGTATAAATAAAAAACTTCGAAAAATATACACGGTATTTAATGCTTTCTTAAGGCACATTTTGGAAAAGCAAGGATCTTAAATTATTGCACAGTCTGTATGTAACAACTTAATTATTTATGTACAAAAATAAATTTCTAAGATGTGACGAATGTTTTCGTTAAACAATCGTCGCACCAGAAATTTCATCTGGGCTGTTGTAGAAGATTATTTCTTAGTCGTCGCCTCCCGTCATTACCTCCATGAACTCTGTAAAGAACAAAAAAAGAAGTCTATGAGAGCTGTAAATAACAAATATGTATTAGATTAGAAACTTATTTTAATTGAAGTAATTTTCAAAATACCATT
Source organism: Noctuana stator (assembly GCA_018231225.1). Taxonomy (NCBI): domain Eukaryota; kingdom Metazoa; phylum Arthropoda; class Insecta; order Lepidoptera; family Hesperiidae; genus Noctuana; species Noctuana stator. The sequence goes on from DWQK01001573.1 coordinate 607, forward strand.
TTAACTAAATTTTTTCTGAAACATGAAAGAACGTATCGTGCCGTGCTCGAAGTTAATGTCAAATATCTGCCTCGTAATTGCCACGTGTTTGTATTTCAAATAAAGACCCGTACTCTTTATACAAATTTTTAATTCAAAGCTAAAAGTCCAAAAGCCACAGTTTTAACAACTTTCTTTGACAGCACATTATATTTTTCATAAAACATTCCCGTCAAAAGAAATTATAACGTTAGCAAAATAGAAATTATTTCATAGTCATTAAATTTTTTATTTCAATTGAATCATAGTTGAATTAAATAATAATACCTAATTACATATTATTAAAATTGTGCTGTTTTTATAAAATTTGATTGCAGCCTTGAAAAAATGTTTCTATTACATTCTTTGATTTATAATTTATTGTATCAATCGACATTGTTACTATTTTGTTTGATCTATTTGCAAAATTAAAGACCTATTTTTTTTTAACGTTCCCTAACATGTATTTTATCTTTTTTAATTTATAATAAAAAAACCATTTTTTAAAGAGTATATTTAAGGTTATTAATTTAGGTTATTATTATTGCTATTCTTACCATCAAAGTCCACGGTACCGGAGCCGTCAGAGTCAATTTCCTCAATCATCATGTCCAGTTCTTCAGCACTGATTTTGTCGTCTAATTCTCGGAGAATTTCTCTTAACACTTGCGTCGTGATGTAACCATTGCCTGCCAAACAGTATTTGCATTTGATAAATTATTAAGAAACTAGTCATGTATAGTACAATAATTTAAGAACAATATTTTGTCGTAGATAAGACAAATTGTTACCGCATAGCAACTACCTTAGCCTAAAGAGCCTTAGGTCGTATATGTCGATGTGGTGAGTATTAGTATGTTGAACGTGGAAGTCAAAAAAGGTATTCGTATTTTAAATAATGGCTGTGAAACTTCAGCCACGGATCTATGTACGATGTCAAGCAAAATTTTTATTTCTTCTCTATAAATTTATCCGAGATAACTACTTACTTTCAATTCTTTGCAAATGTGCAAATAAAACTTTTGACTACTAATACGTACTAAAGTTTATTTCAGATCAAAGGAGATTTTAGACTTAAGATTGTTTTCCAAGATTTTTGTTGTTTGATTTAAACGCCCTCATTTATATCATTGTAATTAGAAGCCGCGTAGGCGCAAAATGCCTATCTCATTGGGCCTTCTTACCGCTGAGGATTCTAACCAGCTATTCACCTATATAATTCACAAATAGAAGTTGCACCTGTGCTAATGATTCAGTTAATTTTGTCGTACTAAATGTTAGCATGCCTTCATTTCCATTAGCATATTTGTTATTTTCGGCATCGACATTTCGAAGTTAATAAATTGAACGAGAATTTTCATTTTACAATTTGAGACCTATTTTTATTGGGTATTTCCGAAGTATCAGAATTGTGATTGTAATGAAGAATGTCAGCTTACAATTCCTATTGATTGTGTAATTAGGTATGTACCTTCTTTATCATATAAACGGAATGCTTCTTTCAGTTCCTGCTGCATCGCTTCAGCATCCTCCTCAACCATGAACCTGGAGGCCAGTGTTACGAACTCTTCGAATTCCAGCTCACCAGAACCTTGAAAGATAAACAATCATGTTATGTTATCTTATAATAATAACAGAATAAGATACAAAATATTGGTTACCTAAGGTTCATTTTAGCAGAGAACGATTACATTTGAAAGTCATACAATACTTAAGGAAAAAATGATAATGTTGATAGCACTGCAATGCGGATGTCGGATGTTGTGAAACCGCCCAAAGGGTCTCCAACTACTAGGTTTAACTACTGCTTTCTATCGATAACAACCGGAACCTACCGCTTAACGTGCCCTCCGTAGCACGTTTATTGTTGAAACGTTATTTGACGATAGCATATTCTGTCTGCGTTCATTAAAATAAAAATTAATGACAAATGACATACCGTCAACATCTACTTCATCGATAATTTCCTTAAGGGTCTCGTCTGTGACCTGGTGTCCCAACATGCCCAAAATTGTGCCCACCATAACCGTGCCTATGCATCCTTTCTTCTCGTGATCAAAAGCTTCGAAGGCTTTCTTCAGAACTGTGTAAAAACAGATAAGCAACTCTCAATATAGAAAACAAATTAACACTAATGCATAAAATTTAAAAAGGATTCTTGTAGGTACCTAGACCTTAGCTAATACATTTCCATCACACTGATAATCAAACTCGGGACTCTTTAAATAATTGACTGATACTACTACAACAAGAACTTAGGATAATTTATTTCTAAGTATATTTTTGGTAATGAAATACCTATAGGTAGTGCCTATTTCAAAATATTACAAATTCTTTTACTATAGAAATTATTAAATAGTTCGCGAAGGTAGCTTTCTTAGTGTTTCCTATGAACCTAAAAGCCTTGAAGCTGTCGTCTACTGAAATGTGTTTACCTCTTTGAGTTGCATAAATCTGCTTTAAAATTAATGATATATTTTTCTTTCCTTTATGAAAGTAGATGAACTAGATACTTAGTATACTTACTGTTGATTTGTTCCTTGTCAAGTTCTTCCTGAAAAATGGAGAAAGAACAATTTGTTATTTGCGAATCAAATCAGTACATTTACAAAACTAACTTGCTGTCAATTCAATCAACGAATGCAGGGATTTTCGTGTTCAACGACTATTGACATTTAGAGCATTGATACCAATTGAACCCCTTTAACGAAGCCAACACACAACGCGTGAAATGAAATGTGAAAAAAAACATATTGTGATTTTACTTCATAAACAAAGCATATAGAAACTTTCACTAAATGCATCGCAAACGGGCTTCCTTACTTAAAGACACTTAATAAAAACTGCACAAACACTGAAACACTTTTGTTGTATTAGAAAAAGCTCACCATTTTTTATGTTTTGTTTTGTTTATGCCAGTACTTGGGTTAATGAGTACGCTATGAGGAACCAAAGAACAAGGAATACAAGTCCTCTGATCTGGATGGTCTGCGCGACTAATCGCAACCGTGCGACGAAGTCACCCAGGTTGACTCAACGTCTGATCAGGTTTCTGTTCCTACACTAACTATTAATCCTCCTGTCTTGGCTTCTCGTACGCTTTTAGCTCGTACTGTTAAGGCCACTATTCCTAATACAATGGCCACCATTACAAGTTCGACGGGCCAGCCAAACACTTTACGCTTTATATGTTTCGATTAATTTATAGGCCATAAATTACTTAACACCGCAACATTGGCCCAATGCCATCATTTTTGCTGATAATTAATAAAGGTACGTATAAATAAACTGCATCTTAATATACTCACGTCTCAATAATATCAGACCGGCAACAACACGGGGTTATTTACGATGGTCATTTCCGATGTTCTGTCATTAGCATCGCTTCCATGTCACGCATGGGATAATAATTTGCCACTAACACTGAAACCATTTAATTACCCCTTTAGTTTCAATCTCAATTGATATGAAAGCATTTGGTACTCTATATTAAAATACGTAATGATATAAACAATATTGTAAATTCAATGCAAATAAACTTCATTGCTTTATAGCAGATGTATTTAAATCTACATAATTTAACAATAATATGCCAATAAATTGATCGCATTAATTTTGTTTAATAACGTAAAATTGGAAAGGCTTCTTATACTTATATAAATAAAGATATTAGCTTTAAATGCTTGGTATAAATGTTGGTTATAAATAATAATGTTTATGGCTATTTACAAAGTAAATAAATGAGAGTCCTAATGAGAGCTGTCGGAGGGCCACGGAGGCCGACAGTGACATATTCCCGTTGTGCGCCTACGACCTCGGCCAAATGCAGCAAAAACTCTATCGCTTGTGACTAAAGGGAAATGTTTTTTCCAAGCAACTGTAATTCCTACACTACTCGTGTACAATCAAGATACAGATGACTTGAGTAGATTGCTTCTGTAACGTTTGTATGTAGATCAAGTAATAAAGTAAGATACTTGTAACTTTGTTGTAAACATTATTTAAATGTAATCTTATTTGTACTATAATATATGAATAAATCATGAATCTGATGGTAAGTAATAATTATTTATTTAGATGCTCGGATATATCTTAATTCACAATGAGGATTCAGAAATTCTTAAATGGACTTCAAGATGTCAGTCTATAGTATAGTTTAGACTAAACAGTATCAACTTTTATTGGGAATAAAATCTCAAAATTGCTTAATTTATTTAGCATAGGTACATACAAAAACTCTTGTTTTTATAAAATTGCAGATCGTTGTTAATACAATATATAAATAAACTCTTTTCAATAAAGAACCTACACTAACAATATTTCCGAATCACTTACCCGGACATTCCTTACATTTCTTACTACCGTTCACCATTCCCACTTTCAAGAATTCAGAAGTAATTAACCGTTTTAAAGTAATAAAATCGAACGTGAGCCCAATAAAATGGAATTAATTGTAAAAGTGTATATAAATAAATGCTTAATTTATCTATAAATATATCGGAACAGCAAACAATAGTAAAATAAGAGGAACGTGCCAGAAATGAACAGTGAAGTATCGAGCCATGCTTCCTCTGATATCTGAGCTCCTCCTTGGGGCATCGGATGAACCACACTTACTTGCATATTTATAAACCACTAGACATATTCTATTTGTGTAATCCATATTGTTGGTTGGAAATATTTTGTTTAGCCGTTTAAGTTATTTATACAACAATTTAAACATTGTTTAAAAATCCATAATAGCACCATATCTACTTAATTAACTTATAGCGTAAATTACAAGTCACGCGGAAAATAACATAGAAACTTATAGTGGTACTTATAAAAAATAGTATTAATTTAAATACGTACACAATACATAGTACACCAATACATAGTAAAAATTACAAAAACCATAGAAAAGTTATTCGACTTCAAAAGGAAATAAACTAAGTACCTAAACATATTGGAGAAATCAGCGGCTACAACCAAAGATTAGGTAATAGTTATTTTGGAACTACAACTTAAAAAAAATAGGTAAATCCTTTGCTTCTGTCCTGACTTAAAAAAATTGTATCCCTTGATTTGTTACTTAAACATTAATAAAATAAATTAAGTTAATTTCTTTTTTGAAGTCAATTTAAATATTAATTTAACATTTTGTCATCTAAAAATGTTGAATACACTGTAATGAACTGAAGTTAAACAGAAAAAAACAAATGAAACTAGTAACCCAGGAGAGTTTAACCCCGTTCCAACAAAAGTTAGTTCATAAAAGTTCAATTCCAGGTAGACTGCTCCAACTGAACACTTTTCAGGAATTGTACTGTACATGCTCGATGTGATGTATGGAGACCGGCGGAGTGCTCTACACAACCTGGATAACAGTACTTCAACCATAGCACGATAGAACTTCGCTCCAAGCGGAAAACAGCAGTTAGTAACTTCTGACGCAGTATTTCTCTACCCTTAGTTTCAACCATGATTTCACTGTAAAGTCGGGATTTATGAACAATCGTGGTGTGGCGTGCGGAATATTTAAATCGCAGAGGTGAAAAATATTGGGTGTTTTATTACGTCATAGGATATTCGCGGAAATCGAGAAAAATTATAGGACAATTGCAAATGTAAAACCAATTTTTTGTACTTAATCATCCGAATCTCCCAAGATATTGCGAGATTTCAATAAATAATTATATACATTTATAGTCAATAAGTTCATGTTAGACATTCATAATACAAAATGTTTTTTTAAAACCTTTAATGTTAAAGCAACTTAAAATTAACCTTTTGATTAATTTTGAGTATATGTAGTAGGTTTAGATTGTGTGGGCGCATGTGTGTGTCATATTTGACTTTAATCTAAAAAAATGTTGTTCGATGTTACTAGTTTAATTGTTTAAATAACTTTCATGTAACAAAAATAAATGTTACGAGTAAAGAGCACTCAACTTAGTAATAAAATAAATAACTTATTACAAAGAACTACAAAAGGCATTTACGGCTATATTGATAGTCTGAATACTTATCTAATTTTAGTTTCTCGTGCACATATTAATTAATTATGTAGAGTAAGTTCGGCGACGTTTAACTAACCGCATGAAATATAGCGACATTTCAGTATTTACACAAATTAATCTAAGTGTCACTAATGTTTGTGGTTTGATCCTTGTGAACGAGTATCGTGTATGAAAGTTCAGGCACGGAAACCTAAATAGAGTTGACTATGAACTATCTTTTTTTTCTTCATTATTCTTTCGTAGGTGTTAAATTTTTTTTTGCTTCCTTACATTTTTTTAGATATTTAAGAAGTAATGCGCTAATCTCATCTACAGAAACTCATACAACTCCCTCTCTCTCTTCCTCCTTCCTTCTCCCTCAACTCTTCTATACAACAACAATCTCTGCAACTATCTACAATATCATTTTTTTGTTAAAAACATGTGTACTGTAACAAATTTCATACAGAGACATTTGACTAACCGCATGAAATATGATTACATTCAGTGTTTACACACATTAATGTAAGTGCAGTATCGCAAATATTTGCGTCGAGCTCCTTGCAGGCGAAAACGAGACTGTCGCGCGAGTTGGCAACATGACATGATGATTATGAATTTGTATCGCTTGAGCTGTCTTCCCGTTGTCTAATTAACTAAACGAGTTGTAGTACAGTTATAAATATAATCTAAGATAGGATAGCATTTTGGATTTTGCTAATATAATGCTTATAATTAATGTAAGGAGCAAGTTGTATTGTAAGTAGCAAATTAATGTGTTTTACTAAAAATACTTTTGACCAAAAGTTTTTGAGAATATGTGAAAAAACGTATTAAGTGTTTCCTGACAAACAAGATGATATTGTATTTAACACAATGTCCAAAAGGCTGTTTATAGTTTTTTAACATATGTACTGATACAATAAGCAAACCGGAAATCGGGGTAGATTTACAAATTAAGTTTGCAAAATTTACAATTTACAATTTACAAATTAAGTTCGCAGTTTACAAATAAAATTTGAATTAAGTAAAGTTTGAATTAATATTAAGTTCAAATTAACTAAGTTATGAATTTTTTTTATTATTATTTTTTTTATTCATCTTTGTGCTAAACTGTAACATTGTCAGTCCACTGCCTACTACACTAACGTCTTAATAAAGTATAATTTTGAAAAGTAAGTACTTAATTTATGTAGTAAATTAACTTTGACCTTGACTTCGAATAATTAAATGTAATATTCTATATCACTCGTAGTCTCTAACAGCTTGATAAATCGTTTAACGTCATAACAATGAAGTAACTAAGTTATTCGTACCACTCCCGAAATTTGATGTTACGAATAAAACAAGATATCAAACTATAATCCACAATGTAATCTACTATAAGTGGCTTCAAAGCTTTTTGAAAATTTACTTACGACAGATCGCAGTAAACTTGGAATCCCCTGAAACATTGATACAATGGGGGAAGCTTAGTAAAGTTTCTAAGTAAGTTTCGGCTTATTATCATCACAATTGGACGTTGGGGCCAGATAGACGAGGAACTGACAAAAGAACCGCGAAAAGAACTCTTTATTGCCGTGAACTTTTCCATTCTTAGATACTTAACAGTTTTATTATTATGGGGGAATTTAACTCAGATATTCTGATAACGTTTTAGTAAAAGAAGAGTCAAAGAAATCATAAAAATAGATATGTGTAACTTCTGTTGATTTTATTTACGAAAAGCAATACGTGCTCGTCATTATTTTAAGAAATTTGAAAATACATATTTATTTCTTTAGTTTTGCAGTGCATCTTGATTTTAGCAGTCGCTGCAAATAATACTATTTAATATTGGAACAACACACATAGAAATAATGGACGGCCTGTAGAGATTTTACGTAACTGGTCTTTCGTAATATATTAAACACCCTTTTTTCCGGAAATCTCATTCAAATATATTGTATATTAACATACATATTAATGTGCAGTCTAGTCTGAATAATTTTTCATGGTTAATTGACGACTGAACGTCACTATGACCCACTGCCAACCTCACAATGTCATTGCCAAGTGCATTGTTGTTGCAGCCACCGGAAGACCAGAAGCTGCCAATGCAGCCCGTTTCTATCTATTGTTGGCAATTTATCTACAAATATAGTAATTTTCACTTGTCACCAGTAATGTTTACATCGACGTTTTGTCACTTTCAGCGTAGCTCCTCTATAGAAATTAAATCTATCTATAGTTGTTTGTCACTGTAATTTTAATTTTCATATACAGGGTGTTTCAAAAAGTTATACGTGTTATCGTATTTGAATATTGTTTCTAAGAAAATTAAACTTAATTCTTAATTTTTTTGTAAAAAGCAATAGGTACATTAATACTTTTACACATCTATAAACTTTTAATATGATTAGTGTTTTGGATATACGATTTCTTTTTTCTGCTGTTTAAACAGACATGAAGTGCAATATAATTATCCTCATACTACCAAGTTTTTACTGCACATCTACGAGTACATTCGTCCTTGAAAAAGAAGGCTTTAATCGATTCGTTTTGCATTAGCAATTGAATCAATCCTTGCTTTTAATAGTAAGCAGTTTGCTAACCCTTTGAAAAGTGTACTTTTTTATAATTTAAAGTCCTCATTACTCCTATATTAGGGTTTTTTTATGTTTCAACGATTATTATATTATTAATTTATCAGAAAATTAGTCGAATACCAATAACAACCTTAACAACTTTTTAATACTCATAAGTTTAAATAGGTATCATACCCCTGGAAGATCTGGTAACATTGCTTCTATGAAACGTTAGCAAGTAAGAAACAAAAATTTTCGTTTTCAATCTTAAAATAGGCTAAACTTATTTGACATTTCAAATTTCCAAGACCGCCTCCACATAAACTTAGCTTGTTATTTCGATTGCAAAAATATTTGCGCTCTATATAGTAAAACAACTTTTTATGATTCTTGGTAGGTATTTTTATTACGTCATCAAGACAAAATCAAATTAATAATACTATAATACAACACACGGCTTGCTGAAAGCTAAAAGCTTACATACAAAAATTCCACTAATCGTACCTTAACCAGGTATCAAACCTACTATAAACAGAAAATGAAAACAGAAAGTCACAAGGGTTCGATTCCCGACGATGCAGAAATTTGAATGATGAATTTAATTGTCTGTTCTCGGTCTGGGTATTTGTATAATTATCTTTGTATGTGTCCATGGCACTCACACAGGGAATCCTAGTGTGGGGCTGTGAGTGTGAAGCGTTATTTATTCCATATTCGAAATATCTGCTCTTTCCATGTCCCTTCAAATTCCCTGTCCATTTAAAATTACACACTAAAACATTCAAAAACTTGGAACGAAACCACGTAGCTCAACAAACATTTATAGTTCCTAATTGCTACAAATGCTACAGTTGATTTTAAATGGGTGCAATTAAAATAGAACGACGTCTACAGCCAAGACAATGCATGTCGCGGCTGCTCTGAAACGAACTATAATAATATGAACTGATTCACACTGACGACATACGGCGCTATACGAATACGACTCCGTCGTCTACCGTTACTGTAGTTAGAAAAGGATTTCCCATAGAGAAAATACAAATACGAGGGCTTCTAATAACTTTTAAACACGTTGTTCCCTGTTTAGTATGTGGTGGAACTTATACAGTTCATCCTGGGAGTTACCACGGGAACCACCGCCGCGCGCCGCCCTCATAAACTATGTGAACTAAAGTGACCTAAACCTTTATGTGACGCTTATATAAATGGTAAGTAATAATATAGTGATATAAAGCACTGAAATCGTCAAGGAAAACAATTAATAACGTACCTCGGTAACGGCATTCATCAGTTAGCTATGTAGATGTGCACATAATATGTTTATAATTCTTCATAAACTACGGTGCAGCTGCCCACAGTAGTATAGGCTATTACACAGCTCATTTTATGTCACCCTAGTCATCTTATTGCAGTTTGATACATCTGCTAGGTCTGTATCACTCCGAATATTTAATGAGGCCTGTGCACCAAACTAGTTCCAGCGTCAGTCTCCAGTATAAATTATTTATCCGCTGACAGAGTCCTGATTTCTGGAGTAATGGATGTTGAAACTGTGTTGTTAAACAGTCATACATTTCGATATTACCATTACCTCTTTAGAGACATGTTTAATAATATATCATGTTTATATGTTTAATCTTTATTGTATTCTTATTATTGCGGATATACGCTTGTGAATGAATGCGTAAAAAATATAATTTAGCATTCTATATAATTAACTAATTATGTTAAGTACCTTTAAAATTAATTAATTCATGTTTTTACTGTATCGTAAATGTTTTCAATGCTATCGAAAGAGTAGTATGGTAATGAATCGTTACTGTAATTTCGAGAAGAAGTTGAAAAGTCTAACGAATCGTACGTATATTTTATATCTAACTGATGCGTTACTCGCCATTTAGCTAGTTGATCTTCCGTAGGCTGCAAAGCAGATATATAGCTTGGATCGTTGCTTTCAATAGTCCTTATAGAATTAGTTCTTAGGATGTCACCACACGGCGTCTTTCTACGATTTTGGGGAATAACAAAAATATTGCTTATTTTCCCATCGGCCGTTATCGAATCATCGGGCAAATCGCATCTCAAAGGTATTTTCGGAGGTAGTATTAACGCGTCAACTGTTTTATGCTTCACAAACACTACCCTTTTGTTTCCTTTCAATAAAATTGGGTTCCTATGAATTAGAGCGTAAACGCAAAGAGCCCCGGAGAGTAAGCAAATAATCGCCATGCATACAAGTAGTAATATGGACTTATAAAAAAGAACAGGTGATGTTTGTATGTTTGCCAGATCATAAACAACACATTGATCCCTCATCATTAATCCAGAGCTAAAAGAGACAAGACAGAATGTATATTGAATATTTAAGTCTACATCGAATACCTTTAAAGTACTGGGCAAGTGATTGATGCAATATATTGTTTTTGTATTCGAAGACTTATACCATACTAAGCCGTAGCTGTTTGATTCCGAAAAAGATAGAGAAATCATCGAATGTTTGTTAGTTTGTATAAAAAATGTGGGGCTCAACCAATGGTTTTCAACTGAAAGCCCGTCAGTATATGTTTTTGGGTCAAATCTTTGAATTTTATTCGATAAACATTTATAGTTAGGTATAGGAAAATGGAGATCTGTATAATTATGATCACTATTGGAGGTTAAGTTTGCCTTACTCTGCTCATGGATAACAACGTCTGATTTTCCGGTAAATATATATAATTCTTCATCAATAATTTCAGTTAAAGGATCACTATTGCAGAATCTTTCAAATTCTGAGAATGATATACCACGGTATGAAGACGGATATTGACAATTAGGATCTACTATCAACAAGTTCAGTTTTGATAACATTCTTAAATTATGATTCGTGCAATCACACTGCCACGAATTCTCCTGTAGGCTTATTCTTGGTTCGAGCGGTATAATTTTTTTAAACAAGCCGGACGGTAATGTGACTAGATTATTATTATTCAGATGTAATATTTCTATACTTTTTAAAGAATCAAATGCACCAGCACCGATAGCACTGATTTTGCACCAACTAAGATATAAAATCCTACACTGTTGTAATCCAGTAAAACTATCGCGTCCAAGTATATCATAAAACTCGTTCTTTGATAGATCTACGACGCGTAATTGTTTAAAAGCTGTAGAACCTGTGACATTAGATGGATCCCAATAATTACCAAGCCTAATTTTTAAAACTTTCAAAGTATCGTCGATGGCTTGCACCGCATTTTGTCGTATCTTTATTATATCGCAATCTACAATGTGCAGTTCTTGTAAATGCGATAGTCCTAGAAATGTGTCAGCAGCTAAAGTTTTCAATGTTATCTTTGTCAAAACTAGGATTCTAAGGTTGCCTCCGAACTGACTCACGAAGGACTCTGGTGGAATGTGTTGAAGGTTTCCGCCAACTATCTGAAGTTCAATGACATTGATACGAATTGCAGACAGCCATTGTGAAGGCAGACTGGAATTGATAAACATAGGGCGGTGCAGCTTTACAAATACTCGACCGCAGCTGGAATCGGTGTCCTAAAACAAAATAAACACACAAAACGTTTTCTTTTAAAATAATATTTTTCAAACTTATTTAGTTATAGGTACCACCAGTTATTTAGTTATAGGTATTATGCGAAGCGCGCATAGCCCCGCTGGTAGTGTGAATCGCAAGCAATCACATTGTTAAGCAACGTCGGGCGCGGCCGGTACTCCGATGGGTGACCCCTAGTGGCAAATTTCATGCGCGTTTCCGTGCTTCGGAGGTCATGTTAAGCCGTTATTTTTTTTGTTATTTTATTTTCAATTCTTAATTTGTAATTACTTTTATTATGTATATGTATGACTAACTTAAAATTATTATTACCCCAATAGCATGAATGATGTGATTCTCATATTCTTCATACATAGGTGCGTCGTGGCAAACTACCCGGCATGTTTCTACCATACAACGACTTCTTGATCTTATTAACTGTTTTTCTGAGGCGCAAAGGGTCATCTTAACAATTAGAACGAAACTGCTCACGATTATGAAGCCGAAAATTCCTTGGACCACCAATCGTAACCATCCTCGATTGCATGATGTGCTCCTAGAAAAAAATTCAAGAAGTAGTTGAGATTTTGGTAACATCTACACCGTAAATATGGATCAAGGATTAAACTGGACACAAAAGTGGAAAATGGTCTATCAATGGATTTTAGTGGACATCGCCAAATAAATTTGTAAAACAGTTACAAATATTAATAAATACTTTAACAAACTAACAACATAAAACGTGGGTTTAAAGACACAAATACGGATTATGGAGAATTCTCAGACCTGTAGTTCTTTTTCAATATTTTTAGAGGAGCATACGAGGATCGAAATTACACCACTATCACTGTTTAAAAATACACAATAGCTACCTTATAACTGACGTCATCAACTGCTTATTTTTGTCATAGGATTGCACCACTTGTGTTGACTCAATATTGACCATGATCAATTTATATATACTGCCACAAGATACAAATTGATTGCTCGTATTAAAACCACAGAATTCTTGAAAATAATACGAAAAACTTTTACGATAGCGTCACAATATTCTGTCCATCAATCCACAAGCTTTTGGAAGTCCACTGCTGGACATAGACCTCCTGACGGCACTCCACCCAGTCCCGCGGTCAATAATATTAAGATGAAGTAATCTAGCTGTACTACTTAAGAGCAATGTCATACAGCCCACGACCCGTTAACATTAAACAATAACTATCACGAAAAGTTGGACGATGAGTTAATAATCGACAATTCCAATAATCCGTGTCGCGATAAGAACGATAACATCAACACATCACTATTATCAGCTTAATAGCGACAGTGTAAACCCTACAAACAATATCGAGGTAATCGAGCATTGCCAATTTCACGGACAAGGGCGTATGTTTACCTAAGCTTACAAGGGCGGGGGATACGAGTGTTTGTTTATCCGGAAACGTGCATTTGTCCCTGATAATATGAGCATCCTATTGATTGTTTTACGGATTTTGTGGAACGGTATTGTTTGGTCAGCGTCTAATGGAAATTTTGTGCGTACTCTAGATACATTGTTATACACGAACACTTTAAATTTACTCTTCTTTTTTCATCTTGACGTGTCACCTTTATGAATAATAAAATCCCCTTCTTTCTGTATCATTTTAATATTGTTACTAAATAAAATACAATCAAATAACAATTTGAATAAAAATGTATGTATGGTATGATGATTGGTTTCCAAAATTAGATATTGCAAACAAACAAATCCTAAAGCATTCATTTTCTCTGTCTACACCTACAAAGTAATATGTAAGAAACTTGCAGTATCGCGAACGTAAATCAAACTTTGTTGGGTAAATAATGTATCGCAATATATAATTTACCAGTGAATAAAGTTGTCGGGTGTTAGATTTGATCGTGGGGCAGCATGAACGTAATATCTCACTCACCGCTTGACTTTTTATGCCCAATGGTAAAATAAGAATTTCCTTAATAGTAGTAAGGGTTTTCTCTACCTTAAATTATATCCAAAAGGCAATTGGAAAAAGAAGTACCTACCTAGAAGCATGAAGGCAATCTAATGTGTTAAAAAACGAAGAATAAGTAGCTAGAACAATTAGCAATAAGACCTTAAATATATCAGCAACATAGAGTCATTTAAAAGTTTTTTAAAAGTAACAATTAATTTTGTAAAACTGTGATAAAATCAAAATGACTGCCAGGTGTTGTGTTCGCTTGGAACGTTATTTTGCATTATTTTTGTCGTCGCACTACACGAAATATGAGTGCTCGTTATTACTCGTACCTACTCTTCGTCATGGAAACTTTTGTCCTCTTTTCAATAGGTACCTACTGACTGCTGAATTTTGTTTCATCTGCTCTCGTAAACTGATTTTTTTGGCGTAAAATAAAAATGTTGTAATTAAATATACCATTGAAGCGCGCATAGCCCCGCTGGCAGTGTGGATTGCAAGCGATCACATTGTTAAGCACCGTCGGGCGCGGCCGGTACTCGGATGGGTGACCGCTAGTGGCAAATTTCATGCGCGCTTCCGTGCTTCGGAGGGCAC
>DWQK01001574.1:0-15253 GCA_018231225.1 Noctuana stator
ATAAATAAATAAAAACATTTTTATTCATCATAAGGTATTTGTATACACTCGATGAACGTCAAAAACACAGTACATCGATAAAATAATGCTATACCTCTAGGTATTCCAATTATTACCAAGGATGTAAACAATTCTTAGTAGGTACAACTATTTTCGAAGACTACATAGTGCAAATAAATTTACTTACAACGCTCAACTATGAACTGTTCGAATAAATGAAATGTTTGCAAATAGTACATTGAGTTCTGCAGAGCTTCTTTAAATAATAATGTACCTACTCTTATCAATACAGAACACACTTGTTATACAATTTCATAGATATACTCGTATTATTAAGTAGAGATACCTGTAACTGGGGTCAAGAAAACGAGCTATGATAACTTCTGAAAACTCGAAGGAAATTAAAACTATTTTACATGGTTGCAAGCAGTTAAGGGCATAGGCGTAGCTAGGAATATTTTCCAGAAGCAGCCTTGCCCCCAAGATACAATGGCTCTATCACCTTTTGAATCGGTAACCGAAAATTCTGGGGGCAGCTTATAAATAAATCGATTACCTATAGTATAAAATAAGATATAGCTTCGTGATTTTTTATCGACAAAATTCATATTATGTTTATACGTTTTTGTTTAATCTAAACGTGGCACTATGACGTATTTTTTGTGTCCACATTAATACTGTGAAAAAGAAATCTAAGAATAGAGATTTACCTTGTACCCCTTCTTAATGAGTATACTAACCACTAACTAGATTTATCAAGAATCTGAACGGACATGTTCGTAAAGCTTATTGTTGCGCAAATACTTTACTACTAATTAAATTAGCTTAATTCCTTGATGATTGGCTTTGTAAGAGTTCGTACCGGTTGCAGCGTAATGAGATACATTATATTATTATATATCTCAACGTTATGTAGAGTTTTGTCACTGCCTTTATGATATGAAAAGATTTTACTTACGTGGTAAATATTAGTGTTCATAATTAACAGCAAACAGAAATTTGGGTCTGTTTGAACAGTCCAATTCATAGAATACGATGCATACTACAATGACCAGACCAAAAGTACAATTAGATTGGATCTGACAGTTTCAAACAGAAAGGTTTTACTTTCTTCGAGAACTTTATCCCGGGATCCACTTAATTGTTCCATTCTTGAACATTGTAAAGTTTTCATTTCGAAACACAAAGGTTAAAGTTATATAGATATCCAATTATAACCAATTTACTTTCGCCAATAGGTATCTATCGTTTTTTCCGTTTCTAAAGATTTTATTTAAATGATTTATTTTTAGTGTAGGTACATAGTAAAAGTTACCTCTGCTTTCGAACAATTAATGTTACTACGAGTATTACCCTTTTTTTTATAAAATTGTAATGTGATTGATGAATATACGTAGGTACCAACTTTAATTGAATATTAATATTTATTAAGGTTGGCTAAATTTTTATTACTTTGCAAGAATAATTATAATAAAATGTAATTGTAGTAAATGAATTAAAGTTTTACACACACAAAGATAATAACACTAAACCAAGACGGCAACAGGAACCTAAATAAATTATTTTATTTAAACTTCGGCCGCCCTGGGAATCAAAGCCTTGGAATGGTCGTAGTAGTACTATTATAGATAAAATGTAAAATTAAGACAATATTCTAATAATAAATTGATGAAGTAAAAAATGCTGAAGAAACAAATCACATTATAACAGTCATTGAAACTGAAATATAACAAATTTTTGTCACAAGCATAAATAAAGCAAAATAAAAACCCAAATGTTTAATCAAACTTCAACACATTTTTAATCTCACGATATCCCTAAGACACATTTTTCTTTCACATTTAATTATTTTTTATTATACGTTATTTCAGTAAACGTCGGTCACGTCGGAGCTGAAATACCGGATAAATTGTGAGTGATTGCCTCGTTCAAATAACTATACAATATACGGAGCTTGGTACATTGCAGACGCCAACTTCGTCTGAATGAAACTCGCGACGCAAGACTTTCGTTTTCCATACGAGCGACTCACATGTTCACAGCTTTGCATTTTATTCCCGCTTTTTCGCTTGTGACGTCAAACAATTCATGAGCGCCATTTTAAACAATATAAACACTTAATTTCCATTTCGGTCGCTAATAGTTTTGATGCTGTAACTTTTGGGTTTACTGTGTTATAATTTGTTTTACTAGTTTTGAACTAAAAGAACTTGGGATGACACATTATTATTATCACACACATAATTAGTAAGTTTTTGAAAGTCAAAAATAATCTATACATACCTATTATAGTGATGGGACAGTTTTGATTGTACTGTACTGATTGGGGTGGTCACAGAGATCCATCAATAAGTTAAACATTTTTCTTTTGTCTCTATCATCTTATTCGAACATAATTAAAAAAGTCGATAAATTAGTATCATGACAACATTTTACAAAATCTTGTTCTGTTACTTTCAATCCACTTTTAACGTAGACAAAGGCATGCGATCGCCTCGTATACAAGTACATCTGTGCATAAAGTATACTTACCTACTTATAACGCGCCGTCTGGCTATACGACGAGCCAGACGGTCTGACCGAAGCCTGAAAGAGTTCGAATTAGAACGATTTCGCAATGACTTACGTTTTTCATGTATTGTATTAGAAGACACTTTAACTGGTTATAAGTATTTGTTCTATTTAAGTTTCAAGTGGGTATCCTAGTAATCAAATTTAGAATTGAGATATTTTGCACACCAATGTTCACAAGTCCAAGAAAATATTGCTTTAGAAAGTTTTTTTTGTAATATTAGACATGTGGGGTTATTACAGCACTAAAGAACTCTCGGTAATCTAACTCAACGCACTGAGACGATATAGTGATCTCCAGTGGAACGCACCGATGTTTGTTCTTAAATAAACTCCGAACCCACAGCGGTATGTAGCCAATGTACTTACGTTTACTCGTACGTTAAATAAATGGGTGATAGCCCGGCCGTGGTTATACTCGTATTATACAAATTATTTTAGACCGCATTTGCCTCTCTCCTGTTGCGAACTTGATTTTTTTCACATAATCAATGTTTTGATACAATTATGAACTTTCATTACAATAAAGAACATGCCCGTTGCTTGTTTTATGCGATTAAATAAATGTCTATTTATATTAGGTATCTTAAAGCTAATAGTACTTTTACACTCTCCTTTATTAGCACTATGAAAACACAGAAACAATTATTTCATTGTAAGTAGGTACATTAAAAATATCTGTACCTACTCTCCAATAATATTGTACTACACTTACAATAAGTACAATTCGTAATTATATTTTGTGTTACTTTTAATTTTCATACTTTTAAATATTGACCTACTTTAGGTTGATAATATAACTGGTGATAACATACCTTCCTAGCCACCCATTTTTTATTTCTCTTTACACCTGATTTTGAAGTCCACGCGGAGGATGTTGCGGGCATAAGCTTGTATGTAATTGTAATACATAATCATATTACCTATGGGCAGGTGAAACGATGTATATGAGTACCTTATTTTCTTGAACCTCTTCCATGCTCTTGTGCTGCGATTACAATTATTAGTTTATTCCAGTCTAATCAAGGAAGTAGGTACGATATTAAGTTTATCTCATAACTGCGAGTGCCTAAAACTGTGTTATATAGTCTCTCTACTGCGGTAAAGATTTCGGTCAACAAAAAGAGGAGACACAAGGTACTCGTAGCTACTGAATGGGATATAATAATATTGATGGTTGTAAAATTTGGACTTCCCCTTGCTGAAGGTTATATGCATTTTTTGTTTTATCAACCATTTGTAATAAACGAGCCTTTCAAGGCCTCGGAGTAGATTAAATTATGAGGTTTACATGATGAGTCACGTTACACGTTTTGTCAGATCGTCATCGCTTAAGCACAATTTATAGATTTTTAATTAGGTTTAAATATTTGGCTTTCTATGCAATTCTAAAATTTCAGCTCAGGAAATTTCTAAATTTTAATAAAACTCAGCAGTATTAATGATCCTGTCTCATTTCCCATGATCCATCGCCCATCGAATTAAATTGAAAAATAGTTTATTTTTACAAATATACATAAAGGTGTTAGGTAAATATTTACTTCAGCATATTATAATAGGTATTATTCCAAAATGCAGAAATTATTTTTTTCTTGTCTTTATTAATTTTGTTAATTTCATTATTCACTTGCAGTCATGTTATCTTCCTATCAACCTCTTTTATTTGACCTTTGGCATAGTAATTATTACTAATTATTATGTTTAATTTAAAAAAAATAATTTAAAAATGTATTTATTATAGTTTATAATTTCTTAAGAAAGCATTCGGTAAACGGTAAAGTGTCAGAAATATTATTAATCATAATCGAAGACACGTAACATAAGCTTATCAAAACTGACCTTGGATAGCTCTTAGTTCGATTGTAATTATGGTACTTTAATATACAGTTTTACTCTGGCGCAGACACGTTTTTGTTGACATAATACTTCTATTTAATTTTAAACAGAATTGTCTTGCTTTTCCTTCAACCGTTTTTATGTCCCACTACTGGGCACGGGTCTCTTCCCACAACCGGGGAAGGCTTGGAGTATACTCCACCACGCTGCTTCAATGTTCTCCATCACCGGTGCTTTATCTTCAAACCTGCTATTGTTAACAAAGAAACAAAGAAACTCAAGTATACCAAAGAGCTCAATCAAACAACAGAAAGTGGTTCTTAATTTAGTTTCATCTACTCGTAATATTGATTTAATACAAACATTAGTTTTCAAAAATTAGGTATCAAGTTCGAGCAGTTTTTCTTATTTGACGCTTTTACATAATTCGGTTCTATTTACAAATTATAGTATTGTAATGTTAATATTTTTAAGAACATACTTAGGTTTGTTTAACTTAGCTTAGCTTTGACATAAAAAAAACAAGTAAGTTTTTTTTTATACCTTAGTAGGTATGTCATATTTTAAGCATTGCCGAAGAAAAAATAGAAAGTATTTGTAGTTATAGGTATATGGTATAAATATGTAAATGGTAGAATGAATATGTTTTTGACGGCAATCCATTTTTGTCTTTCAGTCTTCCTACAACTAGGAAAGCATAAACATACGCAAGGCTGGGTATATGTCCGTGTTAAAGACTAATCCTTATCCGGGATTTTCAATTTTTTTTTAAACTATAAGGCCATAAACCAGATTTAACGATTGCTAGCCATAGGTTACAATGCGAGACGCATGACAGTGTAAATTTTCTTTCGAAGCACAGCGCATAAATTTGGCCACGTTTCTTTATTTTAAGCCTCTATTAGTTTTTATCTTACATTCTTGCAACTTTGTTTTGAGTTCTGTACTAAAAATTATTTTAATTACCCTACTAATTAAAATAATTAAACGTACAGTACCATTGTACTTGCAAATCATTATCAACAGGGGAGCTAACATATTGTTTTGTGGCCTTACAGGGTCTCTTGATTATTTAACGGGCACAGGTGAACAGCTCTTATCAGCCTCAGTTGCTTTTTCGGTATTTATTTCGATAGCTTGCTAAAAATACTGATAGTGCTATAATAATATTAACTTTCTTTTTATCACTTTTAAATAAACAAAAAACTTAAAGCAATTAATTATCTCAAATGAAAACATTGTTAAATAAACAATAAAGTGTACAGATCCGTGTAATCGTCTGCAAAATAGATTAATTGTATTATTTTTTGGCAAGATGAAGGACAGTCTTACCTGACTTTCCTTAGGGAAAGGTCGAAGAATGAGAAAGAGTCATTTATAAGTACTAAATAAAATATCAGCTAATACAAAGTAAAGGGTAGTGGCCAATTAAATATCTGTTATGAGCAGAAAGGGCTGAAAGACTCTCTGGAGAACACACCAACGCGGTCGTTAACCTTCGTTGTATTAAATTCAGTTCGTCAAGCCTAGATGAAATGTTTTTCAAACAAATTCCGAATTAATTACTTTTATTTAAGAGTATTATAAAAAATGCAGTCTTAATAAGAACTATCCGCAGTTATGGTTCGGCAATTTGGGCATGGATTAACAAAAGAAGCCATAACTTATACGAAGTTGTTAGGTCGGTTTTTGGAATTCACACTAATGTGTCTGGCGACCTGAATGCTACTTGTATACCTATATTTAAGGCTTAGACATCCTAAAATATCTAGTGTATCTATGAACGCATCGGCGCGGAGAGTGGTTTAAGCCAGTGCATTAACAATATGAATAATGTAACGATCCATTAATATCGACTTAGATTAAGCATTTTTTAACAAGCTTTAAACATGATTTTCACCCACTTCGAGATGCTTGATTAAATTGAAACTTTGCACATCTATCAAGGACCAATGACAATTTAATAATTTGGTTTGTCAATGTTCCATCTGAGGTAGTTGTGTGGGCAGTAGTTTAAAGTATGAAACAAAAACATTTAAAATCTATCTTGAAAAATAAATAGACACATCGATGTTTAGATGATCTCTTTATTAAATCTTCGTCGTGATCGATTCGAAAGTGTTTTTTTTCTCAACGAGCAATTAAATAGAGACGAAAGTTTCAATCTAAATATAGTAGGTATTACAACGCTATTGTTCAAAATTGAGGCTTTCAAATCAAATCCTTTTTTACGCTGTCTAACATACGTCGGCACGGAGTTCATTGACCGCTGAAGTTAGTCTGGCCTTGTGTCTATTAGATATATCTGCAAAAATATTATAGAGAGTATTTTTTATGAGTGCCTTCAAACCGTTTGTTTATTCAACGACATGTCTTTAGGTTTTGTGTACGCGTAACGTAAATAACCTGAAGTATTTCGCAGCACTGTATAAATCATTACATTCGTCACGTACATTTTACGGGTTTTACGGTCGAATTTTGAAAGTTTTCCTCAAAGTGTCGTTGACTTTAAGTTTTTTAATGATCTATTAAATAACAATCACGCTCAGACTTGTTTTTTCTATGTCGATGCAGAACTCAATGTTTGCTACAAAGCGTGAGCTATTGTTATAATCTTCATTTCGTTCAGTTCTGAGTTGGCTCTAAGATGAAAGGACTGTAAATTAATTCACGCACAATATTTACACTCTATTATTAAATATAATTTAAATATAAATTGATATTGCTATTGCTATTGCCAAGTGAAGCAAATGTGTTACAATCAATTAAAATAAATCAAATAAAGAAAAAAATTATTTTTATGTACCTTTTTGCGTATTGCAGCATTGGTTGGATGTAACGGCTGGACGGACTCTTATAAGGTTTCATTTTTTTTATATTCAGAATTGTATTTGATAAAAGAAATGTGGGTACTAGTCAACGTAATTGCCCAAATTTGATGCCTCATTTTTATATGCAAAATGCTTGACTCCAAGCTGTTACTAAAAAGGTAAATACCCGACCTTGGGGTTCAAAGTTACACCACGGTACAGACAAATGGATAGAAATAAATCAATAGTGACTCGAGAATTTTTTTGTTAATAGTGCTCCCTTCACAGTTAGTATTGATTATATTATATTAAGAGATGAGCAACGGTACTCCTTACTGATGGTTGTAAACAAATCTAACTTGGTATGTCTATATTTCCTATGTATGTAAAGCTTTTGGCAGCGACAGTGTTTCAACATTTAGTGTGCAACATTTTCGACTTACTTCGTTTCATCTGGAGATTCGAGTTTGAGACATCGCCGGAAGTTATTATACTTCTATTACATCAATAAAGATAATTCCGAAAGTCCTTCATGTCGCCGTTGGCCAGCGTGCTTAGTATAACTGTCACTAGGTATTTCGTATCGGAAAGGAGACCTAGAGCGTCCTTTTAAGCATGGATGCGTAAAAGTGTGATAGTAATGGGTTATTGATGATTGCGATTAGGTTAGAACTATTTTTAGGTCTAAATGTTATCTCTCTCTCTCTGAGAGAAAAAGGAGAGAAAAAGAGAGAGACAGAAAAAGGTGGACTCTACCAGCCTACTTTATTAATGTCCAATCCAAAATAGATTTAAAATTACATTACCTACGCTTTCTTCAACAATTTTCATTTTTTCATTTTGTTTCGTAAGGACGATAGCATTATTTCTATTTTTCTACAATATGATAAAGTCAATCAGCAAAAATCGAACTATAGAAATGTATCCTCATTGATGTCCCTGATTTGGAGATATCACATGTATCCAACTAGTTTCAGTAAAAAAAGTAGTATAAATGCACGAGGCATAACCATTTTTAATGTCAGCCGAGGTCACGAAGCGACTGGCTGCAGAAAAAACAGTGCCTAACACGCTAAGAAGTAGACAGTCCACAAAAAATGATTCCGTAACGTTTGTCGGGCGATGCAGCGTTTGAATTGTGGCGTCTGTCTAGTTCTGAATTCCGACTACCTCCGCCTGTGTATTGCTATTAACGTGTTCTTTGATCAAATAAATTTTGCATATTATTGGTAATTGAATGTAACTTATTGAAGAGGTTTAAGATAGCTGTATTCTCATAAGAAAATTCACTTACATGAGAAATCATTATATAATCTAATATCCTAGTTATTTTGTATTACATGAAGCAATATGCCGTGTTCCGCGACTCTACCACAACTCTTTATAATATACAGAAGGATGGCTGTATTGTAATAGTATTTCGTGAATATTTAGATACTGTAAGTATACCTACATAGGAATTTAAATTAAAAACTACTAAGTATGGAAACTCTTAAAATTATAAATTAAATGTAATGTAATAAATATTCTAGAGTCAGATTAGGTACTAGGTTACACATTATGTATAATGTAAAAGTTCTTGATTTTACTCAAAAATTGAAAAAAGTTTTTAGTGTTGTATTATACAAGTTACATAATAATTTAAGAAATACCTCGACTGGCATTCGTTTGAAACCGTCTGAGATCTTCGTTAGCGCAAAGCTAATGTGTGCTTACACATTTTTTCATCCGTTGTATGGAGTTTCTTTTTAAGTTCGTAACTCTACCTCCGCTTAACGCGTCTAATGCATGACTATTGTCGAATGTTTTGTCCATTCAAATTTGCATTTTATAGGCAATTAAATTTAGTCGTAAAGTCTATTTATAATCAACATGTTCTCAAAACTTTTCTTATTTCATGTGACCTTTTATCTTAGAAGTTCAGAAAATTAACACAATTTAATATTTAAAATAAATAAGCTGTTTGCTTCCTATTTTATATATGTCTGCGTCAACATCTCACTATACGAAACCCAATGATATAGGTAGGTAGGTGATTATTGTTACACGTTAAAAAGTGTGGAGGCGAAAACTTCGATCGCACTAAGTTTATTTTCTTACGTATGCTAGTCTTTCTCGAGATAGGCACTGCGATTATTATTAATAAGATCTTATCTTTGAATACCTAGTTATTAGCTAGGAATAAGAAATTGATACGAAGTGAAATTTTAGTGCTATTCAGTTCGCCTTTTACTAATATGGTTTAGACTCCGGTTCCACGACTTATTATTGACAGATTTGTTTTAATACCTAGCCTGTGTGTCTAAGACTATGTGCAGAAACAAATTTTTAAGTTTACGGGTATGCAGGTATAATTAGTACGTACTCGTACGGACGTACGTACGTACTCGTAAGTTTTGTCATCATCATCGTTCGTTCTAATCTGGGTATACTGTCTAAACTTCCCTTCTAGCCTCTCGCAATCCCGGAAGCTCCCTTCCGGGATTGCGATTGGATTACCCGCTTCCGAT
Organism: Noctuana stator; assembly: GCA_018231225.1. Lineage (NCBI taxonomy): Eukaryota > Metazoa > Arthropoda > Insecta > Lepidoptera > Hesperiidae > Noctuana > Noctuana stator. The sequence continues at coordinate 9,728 of DWQK01001574.1, forward strand.
GTCCAAGACAGTAACTACGGAAAAGTCAACAGCAGTAAGAGAAATATTAGGAGAAACCAGAACTTCGAAGAAGAACGAGAAAACTCAACATCATTATTATCGTCTTTTTACTTTGGTAGCAAGGAATTTTATTGATCGAAAGATATACCTATAATATACATAATGTATGCACATAAAGCTGTACAATACCGACATTACATTATTTTGCGTCGTCTACTGACCTTTGCAATGTTATTTGAATGATATGTTATCGGGCACTGTATTTGACAACGATAAGGATCTCATAGCATCAGTTTCGTATTAAGCTGCATTATTTCTATACTTCCGATACTGTGTACTCGGTTCATAAGAATAAATAAAATAAATAAACATTTACATATTAAAAAAATATAGTAGTCAAGGATTTGAAACGCATAATATTGATAATAAATTTAACGTAACATTTAATAAGTATCTATGTTCTAGTACAGTTGCGTTAAACGCTGTTATATTACAGTACAATTGAAATATTTCGATCAAAATATAAGCACCGTTAATAAAATTAATTAAAAATCTGCAGTTAAAAGTAATGAGAACCGTTTAAGAATTCACACTAAGTATAAAAATTGTTAACGTTGCAGTAATAGTTTTACATATTAATGAGTTGTTAAACTACCAGTGAAGTGTTCCAAGTAGTGCTAAAACGAATAGAAGAAGCCAGCAAATTTGATAGTCCGAATAAATTGCATAAGCTATGTTAACAGTAAATAAAGCCGTCGTTTGTGGCAAGTCTCACGTCTCGGCAGTTCTTGGAAGCGAACCCGCTGACTGCGCTGATGCCGAGGTAGGGCTCTAAAGGTGCATGCCTTTACCGCGCCACCCACCGATTGAAAACTTGGCACGTCTTTCGGGACATCCTGGACTGTGCATTATATAATAATATTAAAGTTACATTAAGGTTACACATTTACGACAAAATTGAAAGTGCAATACACTACAATACAATAACTTGAGGCATTATCCTGATAGACATCTTTGTATTTGACGGTACAATGTTCTTAAAAACCTGTTCTTCCAAATTTAAAGCCTTCGAGATATGATAATATAATTAATGTAACACAACAATTTATAATATTGTTTTATATATTATTTTGTCTACCTTTTCGGGACCCCAAAAATTCGCTGGTTCTTCTTTGTGATATTTGGTATTTCAGCGTGGTCCCAGCGCTTTTGAAAAATACACCCCTATCCCTAATGGCTGTAAATAAGAAATAAGTGTAAATTAGAGTGTCATTCAATAAAAATATAAGAAATATGAGATTATTTTTAAATTATGTCATTGTTCAATGAAATTGTTCGTTCGAAAATATAGCTGCATCATTTACTGACTTGGTGAAGATTTAACTATTTCATGTAATGTCTTTATAAAGTAATACATGTACTGCTTTTCAAAGTATTCTCTATTAAATTTTAAAAACTTTTTCATTCTTTGAAATTATTTGAAAACACGAAATGGAGGGACATTAGTCACGTGCTACCTCAAACCACTTATGAATCTCACGCAAATGAAAACGTAACGTTATAATTTAAAGACAAAATATTTTTTCTTCTTAGTTACGTAGTATATCTAATTACTTGTTACAATGGCATAACGAAATTCACGTTTGAATAAGTGCATTTACCTATAAATAGGAAACACAACACCGACCAACTGTTAGACATTGATGTAATATTCTGAGAATTAACAATTTGCTTGCATTAATAACATGAATTGATTTGGAGCAAAATGTCATATTTCGCGTCGTATGAAAAGGTAAGTTGTAAACTATGTGGCACATACCTACGCTGGTATGTAAAATGTTTCTATAACAGTGTTTTTGAGTTATTCTACGAACAAAATTGTTGTAACGTCAACTTAAGTGTATTCTTATATACACTTAAGTTTCTCTACGTTTGAATATAAACATTTAATAATTTAGTTTTAATTGATCACCTTAAACAAAGGATTACAAAGGGCAGACTTTATGTGAGTTGGCTTTCTCTATAATAATAAGATCATAATAATAACATCCATGGATGCTGGTGAGATGTGGTAAACAAATGTGTACCCAAACCTAACAAAAAGTAATGGTTATAGTATATAATAAATATAGATATTTGGCAGATTCTTAATATATGAATATTCTGTTTAGCTCCTTTAATTTTATTTCATTTGTTTCTTTTTCTTTTGTTGCTTGATTGTCATCTACTATTAGTTGGTACTTATTTTTCTTTTTCTTCACGTACACCCTACCATTTTCTTTACTGTCATCTTTTTTAACTCCTCGTCGCAAAGTTGTCTGAAAGAAATCGCTTTTGAGCGATAAGACCGCCATTGAATTGTTTTTTTTTCTTTTTTGTATGTGTCATTTCTGTTACTCGTTTTTTAACAACAATCAATATTAACGTAGCATCACTTCTTATCATTACTCAGATAAGTGTGATGGATTATTAAATATGACAAATGGCATGTAGAACCATAGATATAAAGCGCTCTATACCTACGAGTTTTCAGAATTACGCGTATTGATTTAATCGATACAAATTGTGCTATTTTAAAATTGCTATAAATAATAATTTTTAAGGTTGTGTACAAATAAAATAAACGTATTTTTACTTACTTTGCAATAAAGGCAAGAACTTATATTTAGGTCTGTAGAATAAGTAGTTATAATATCAATATTATGATTAAATTAAAAAGAATTATTTACACGAATAAGATAACTATTAGTACACAGGTAGTTTGAAATTAATTCAAACTACCTACCCATGTAAAAAAAGTAAAAGTAAAATAAACGTAAGTACAATTCAAACTACCTATGTACCTTTTTTAAAAAAACATCAGAAGTAGCAGACGTAATGAATCAAACATTTTGAAGCAAAAGTTTCATATTCGACGTAGCAATTAATGAAATGCTTTTAAGTACCGATCTCGTTGTGATGGGTGTCGCGAAGACGGCGAGTGAGCGGCGCGCGGCGCGCTGCGCTTGACCGCTGCGTCCGCCAACGCTGTCGGAGAGGACGCAAGGGCGCCGTGCGTCTTGCCGAAATTATTCGGGGCTCGCTGCACAATCGATTTTTCCCGCCCGATGCGGAAAATTCTTCGGGGCGGGGCGGGTGGAGCGCGGCGTGAGGAGGGGGCCGAGCGAGGGGGCACAGCGGCAGGGGGGCAGGCGGAGTGCAGCGGGGCGGTGCAACGCGCGCCGCCGTCCCGGCCGTCGGGCAGACAGTAGGACGGCGACGCCACTGTGAGTCGGTGACCACGGCGCGAAGAGCGCGCTCGCCGCACCGTGACATGTAGCGCGGCCGCCGCGCCGCAGCCCCGCGACCACACCGCCGGTGGCGGCGCGCCGATGCGCCTGCCGTCCGGCCCGACGCCCGCGCCGCAAAACGTTTCTCATCCTCACGACCAGTGCCGCTTTCACTGTTACACCTGAAGCGAGCCCTTCGACCCGTCTGTATCGACGACCGTCGTCGGATGGAACCCGGAGTGCGCCGATTCGCATCAAGGTTAGACAAATATTTGAATGTGAGTGTTTGTGCATCGCCTGCTACCGATCCTGAGCGCCCCAGCGCACCCTCGTACTTCAGCCGTACGCGCACCCCACACACCGTAATCACATAGGTAGGTCCCAGAAACATGGGCAAATTCAGTGAGTCATTGATAAAAAACACGCACTTTTGTTATTAACATTAATAGTTTAGATATCTTTATCAGGATACTAACCCAGGAATGCACTTGGATCACTCTGATTTTTATACGATAATTTTGATAAAGATGTATCTATAAATGACGTATGCTATCTTACCTATCTAACTTAGACGAAGTAGGTAATTACATAATATATTTTCGCTGTATTGCACTAAACTTCTAAACTTATTCCAAATGAGTTTTTCCACTGAAAATAGCTAATACCTATATCTATAGGATATATGTTTGAATGTTATGAAAGGCAAATAAAACTTCAGTTATAGAATAATATCTAAATGAATAATAAATATCTTACTACATTTACCTTCAATTCTATGGAACTGCAGGGCCGGGCTTAGAATAAGTAAATTACAGTTGAAAAAAGTCATCGAATGTCATGAATTCAAATTCACGCAATAGTCAGGGAAAGCCCGTCGCAAACATTGCTTCCGGGCGAAATGTTTGCCTATTCACGAGACTTGTATGTGAGTGGCAATACATTTGGTAGTGTTAATGTTAAAAGTAATCTGAACAATTGCAATTCAAGTACTGAAATCCCTGTTTCTTTAGGTTATTCTGTGGCCTATCTGCACTTATAGTCTACGGTAATGCGACCGTCTGAAAAAAAAGCTTTACAGCAGTCGGACTCAAGGTTAACCAATCATAACTTACCATTAGGTGTAAACATTTATGTTACAGGAACATATTACTATATGCAATATTGTATTTACACTATAGCATGTCCTTTTCTTAACAGCAAATGTAGGTACTTACCTATAATTATCTAGTAGATGCAACACCTTAACAATCTTTTCCTGCTGAACATGTCACGCATTAGAATAGCATTGTTACTTACAGGTTTTGTATTGCGCTCGCGTTTCTGCGTTTATCTAAGTTTTTGTTTATACTTAATGTGCTGCTCGTAGAAGTAAATCTTGTTCCTAGCTAGATTTTTTTATACTCCATGACATAATTTCATAGTTTAGTTGCATGTATGTTGCATCCATATGTTGAATATAACATAAATATTTGTTACATATTTAACGTTTACGACGTAAGCGACGTTTTATTGGCCCTAAGAATTATGACGCTAAAGTAGCAAATAATTTTAAAGGTATCGTTTTGATTAATAAGATTTAATTTATAATATTTTGACTCATTACCTACGTTTTAACATAATAATATTTTAAAATTAATTTTTTCTTTGCTGGTGCATAGGTATTTAATATAATTAAAGTTTATTTTTCAAATTTTCCAGCAGCATAGCATGTTTTATTTGCCTTTACCATGAGTTGATATTGCATGAGACCCAATATTAATGGAAAGAAACACAATTTTTTGTATAAAACTTTAATAATATTGTGGTTAAACGTAATTTCTATTATACTGCATTACAAGTGATATTGTAATGTTTTAATTTATTAAAAAAGGAAATAAGATTTTGAATATATTTATAGGTGTGTAAAAGTGATTTTTTTTTTCAATTCATGCGTAGTTTCTAACTATGTTCTAATTAAAATATACAATTAAAATATAGCTACAATGCGTTTTTGAAATTAAAACGTATTTTATTACTTTTATAATAGGTATTTTAATCAATTAATCTTCCGTCTATAATATTTTTTATTGCTTTAGGACCTACCTTCTGAATACTTTGGAGCTTCAAATCATTAAACACATTGTAGACATTAAAATTTAATTTACCTACTTCTTATATATAATTTACTAGTTGACCTGGCGAACTTCGTACCGCCTAAGAAACAGTAAATGTTGTGTTAACTTATTAGCTTCATGGTTCGATGGATGTCTTGATGTAA
>DWQK01001575.1:0-15246 GCA_018231225.1 Noctuana stator
AGGTATTATTTTAGGCTGTATTTTTTTAAACATCAAAACAAGTCAGTAAAATAAGCGAGTCCCAATGGGAATATATTGCTCATACAAAGTGTTTCTATTGTTCTCGTCGATACTTGATAGATAAGGCGTTGAACGCAGTCGCGTCTGTGGCACCTCAATGAACTGCTGAATCCGATGAAAACGAAGATTCATCACTTCTATATGTAAAATTATAGGAATGCTTATAGATATGAAGGGAATTTTAGTTAATGTTTAAAATAAAAGACTATTTTCATTTTTCTTTTTATTTTCAAGTTATTCAGTACAAGACTTACACACTGTTTGATATCTCCTAAATTTTTTCCCAAAAGATAATTTTGCTGGAGGTGCTAGTCAAAGCATTCAAGTGGTTTATTGTCCATGTACTAACAATATTACTCAGTTGCTCGTTACTACTGCAGTTACTCGTTACTGCAGTTGTGAAAAGGGAAATAAATTTACCCATGTTCCTAAGTAGCACAAGTCAATAAAAATTAGTAAAACAGTTTTATTTATTTTAAAACCTGATGTGTACCAAAAACTAAAAATACAATTGTTATGTAAGTCTTACGAGCAAGTTCCAGGTTACTATTTTTCTGATTAATTTTATACAGTGCTATACTAAAATTTTAGATAAAACCGAAATTAAAGTAACACAATAATTGAAATATCTTTAATTATATTATAGAATATATATATAATATATTATAGAAACTTTTTTAGAAGAAGATTAGAAGTCTAGGCAACGTACAGCTGCATTTTTAAAATAAAACCGTTTTACCAAATTTTTATTACCTTTGTTACTGTTGACTGGTCGTAAAAGGGACGATAAACCTTTAAATGTATTAATGTTGCAGTAGAATATGTGACATTTTTGTCGATTTTGCGTAAATCGAGAAATCCAGATTTTCTACTGAAGATTAGCTTCCATATGAGGTTTTCAGTGTTTGACTATACAATAGTGTTCAACACCTCTACTAATTAAAATTATCTTTTGAGTACTAGTCAAAGGTGAGACCAAACAAGCATCATTTTGTGAGCCGAAATCATGCAATTGCGTGAAACCGAATGCATCGTAAATTACGCAACTCTGCAAAATAGACTCACTTGACTAGAATTACGTACGTGTTTGGTCTTACCCAAAATGTTTTACAGTAAATACACTAACACTGAACTATAGAACACTGCATGTGACATCAAGCGAATTTACCAATAAATTACACATAAAATCTGCTCTACTCCATTGGCGTTAATCCCATCCATTGGGAGATTATTAAATAATACCTCCAGTTAAAGAGATGCGCTTTTGTGTGCAATGCAAAACTTGCAGTATTACCTCATGTTGGTAGTTAGTATTAAACTAGTGTTATTAAGCCTATCTTATTCTATACTATACCCTTTCACCTACTTACTCATCTGCTTTAGAACTTCTCATCTCTTAGATATGCTTCAGACTGGGTTTCAGTGACCATCGGTAGGATTTACAAAGGGTATGTCATTATAACCATTTTATTCTCACATACATGGTGAGACTAAAAAATAGATTTAAAAAATATTGATAATATTAGATACATATTGATAATTCACGACTACATGCTGTGTCATTATAATATCGAGATTTACGAAACTACATTAACTATTATACTACATTAACGAGTACCTAGGTACTCATAAATGCTTTTGAACATTCTTTTGTAACGGTTTATTGATAAACCTGAAAATAAGTTAACTAGGTAATTACTAAGTTTTATACCAAAAATATTAAAAATTAAATTTTACGTCTCCACCTATCCTAAATTTAAGTTTTCCAAACTTTTTTTAAAATATAAGTACCATACATAGACCTATTAGTTTAATATAAATAGGGTCCTTAATTGTAGTGATTAAACACATTATTATACTTTAAGAGTAATTAAACTTACATGCTATGAAATTCTTAAGATTCATATTGAATGTAATCTTGCTGCAATGCCTCCATCGTACCAGACATTGTGCTTATCGTAAAGAAATATTTCTAACAATCCTGTCGGATTACACATCATAATTATTTCACACAAAATCCTAAATCCTGATAGAAAAGATATAGATAGTAAAAAATTGAAAGCGTAGAAAAAAATTTAAGCTGTGAAACTCTTATCACTAAACACTAGCTTATCCATAAAATGAATCTAAAAATAGACCGACTTGTTATATTAGTTACTGGTTATATATTATTGTTTAATATAAATATTTAGCAAAAAATAGTGAGCAAATTAAATTCGTCCCGCACCTTTGACTATTGAAAGTCGCATGAATTTTATTCAAAGCGAAAATAAATAAACTTAGTGCATAATATAGTTTAGGTAAAACGTAAATCATCACAAAATATGGTATTGTACCAAAAGCGTACAACTGCAATGTATTCATAAATAAAATACGTTGTGCGTTATAATACTGATAAACTCCTATTATTTTCTCACTAAATCTGTGCTCCAGTAGCACTATAAACTTAATTAGGTGGGTATTTTCTTATGATAGTATATTTCTTCATCAATAAAATTCCATTAAATAGAGAAAAGGGGCTTACTTTTATATCAGTAATAATACTTTTAAAGTTAGATATTCTTACATTTAAATCAATTAAATTTAAGTAAATGCATGATTAATACGTGACTTAACGTTATAAAATTCGGAATAACAGATATTCATTCGGTAGGATCCAATGAGATTAATTTTAAAACAATTTACCCGTCTTAAGTATTTATATGTATATGTATGCATATAATAAAATCTTTGGCACGATATCTTTAATATGACTAGTTTAAGTAATTCCAAGATCCAGTATTGTAATTTTTTTGAGCTTGAAAATTTGTTTTTTTGGTTTGTGTTTCTATTTTTTGTGCTGATCTCTAATAACTCCTGACCGATAGAAACCTCTCATAAGACTACTGATCACCCATAGCATAATATCGTGCTGCATATAAACTAATTTGAAGATGTTCCGAAAAATTCATTTTTCAGGAAATTCAGTTTTTAGGAAACACAACACACCATAATATAAATTCACAAAAACGAGAAATAATTCTGTGAAATGCATACTGTTGAGGCGGCCATACGCAACACACGGCCCATGAAGTGCGAAATAATCCTAATACTTAGTTTAAGTCTCATATACTTAATTCTTAAATACGTATACCAATTATAACACACATATTTTTTAACTATAATTACTGTTGCGTCACTGAGTCGTGCTTGAAATTAGTATAGTCAATGTGTGAGAAAAAAAGGTTGAGAATGGCTGATTTAATTTTAAATTCTTCCTACGCTGTTGACATCAGCGTAAGAGGAGTTTAAGCCTCAGATACATAAAGTTATGTATTCCAATGTATACCTACGTTACCACGAAAGCACAAATACGATTCATATTAGGAATATTTCAATATTTGGCCATATTACAACTACGTATATAAGATAACCGTAGCTCGTTTAAAATCACAATTAGTCCCACAGTTAGGACCGCAACCATACAATTCTATGGACTTTAATTACGTATACGAAAATCGGATCTTAGTATGTACCTCAAGCGTTGAGTAGCAAGTGCGCGCATTTTATACTGTATAAATCAAACATTGTCTGTCCACAGAGCTATATGGCTGTTACAGGACCACCAAACGAGAGCCAAACCCACTTTACTGTAAAACTCCTCACAAAATTATAGTTACTTTAGAGACAGTCGATGGCAATATATGCTAATTTTGTGACCGTAGTCGAATACATTTCCAAAACATGTAAATACATATATTCTAAACTTGAATAGAAAATCTAAGAAGGGGGACACCACTTTGTTTACACTTAATATTTAATACCTTAAAATGTTAAAGCACTTCAAAGTCTTACGAGTACTTTTCCAGACTCACAAAGGTATATCATAAAAGTACATAAGTCTTGAGCATGTACCTTTATGTTAATTACAGTGTCCACTGACCTTGCTATCACGGGCATTCCGGGGAGGGGACAGGGGGGTGGGGGAGTTAGGGCAGCTGCTGATTTATTCCGCCCTGGGATATACCCCCCAATTAATCAAAACCTGGGTGCGCTCTAGGTTGTTGACATTGGATCCACGTCTCGCCGATCGTCTAGTTCTGCGATTGCTTGGACCTGCGGACGCACCTGCAGATCCGAGATTGCTTGGACCTGCGGACGCACTTGCAGATCCGAGTGAAGAAACAGCGAAGCTGTCAAACCCTTCGCGGGCGAACCTGCGCCTCCGGCGAAGGGGTGCCGAAGCGGCTGATCCTATTGTCCTCGGCCCACCGTTGCGCCCTCAGCTCGTCCATCTGAAGCCGATTCTCTCGTTCGACGGAGTCCCCGCGCACGTCGCGGTCTTCAGGTTCGGCGCTACTCTCGCGGGTGATTTCCTCGCGTCGCAGTTCAATCGCTTCGGTCAACATCTCGAAGAAAGTGTCGAACGAGGTCGGCGAGTCGATGCCGGATATGAATTCGTCGTCGTCGTGGTTGTATTCTTCGTCCTCGTTGTCCTCTGCAGTGAGCCGGCGGCCCGCCGCGAAATGGTGCCGGTGTATGACGAATCCTGTAAATAACAATCCTTTTATAGCGAATTTCAAGTTTTAATGCGCCTCTGTTTTTTGTTCAATCGAGGGTTATAAAGTTACACAGGATATGTACCACAACAGAAACCGCGTGAAAAGTACATACAAAATATTAGGTATGTTAAAAATATTTAAATGATCATAACATGTCATCATCATGACAATAAATTGGTTACAAGACACCAACATAAAAATAATTACAAAAATATCAAAATCTAAATTTAAATTTTAAAAGGTGACCAACAATTTGTTAGGTAATAATATGAAAAAAGAATTACCAGCTTCCAGAACTCCAATGTAGAACTTGGGCCATTCAACTTCTATAACCCTTTGAGTGAAGAACAACAGTTTTTCAGAAGGCTCAAACCTCAAGCAGTTGTTAGTGCGATAACGGATAGGGATACGAGCCCATTTACCCAACACCAGTACATTGTGGAGAGCAATGAAGTTTTGAGAACCAGTGTGGAATATTGGCTGGAACAAAAAGAAAATTGATAAACAGCGGTAATGCAGATACAGGTTAGTGGACAACCTGTATTGGATGTCTTATGGTTTGACGGACGCACCTATCCAAGCGAAACATAATAACAGGACACAAAACTTCATTCACTGGAGGTTCCTCGCCCAAAACAGTACAAGTTACTGTACTGTACTGTACCACCTATGAATGGGAATGGAAAATTAAAAAAAAAAATTAAATAACTCACCAAGTCCACATCATTGATGGAGCAGATGAAAAGACACAATAAAACGGCATGAAAGTATGAGCACATGACCGTGTTGGGATATGCGGAAGCCTTCAGGATGACGTACATTTTCTTCTTCTTCATATCTGCATGCAGCATGTACGGCCAGTCATTGTACACCCGCTCGAGCCTACCCAAGTCTACTTCCGTGGAGCTAGCTTCATTCACGTGCTCGATAGAGGAGCCAATGCTGATCTTGAAATAAGTCAGGTGTTGCGCTGTAACATTTTATAGCAAGCTTTCATTCACTTGTCCTGTATTTATGTAAAAGAAGCGATACCCACGTCCAGTGTCTGATTGAACTGGAATTTTGTAATTGTAAGTTGGATGACAATGAAATAATAATATTAATTTTAATGTAATTTAAAAATTTATTGTAAAGAGTTAAAAAATACTTTATTCTATTTCTTTAACATTGCATACTTTAACAAAATGGACCTATTTTAAGTTATGCAAAAATTATTTTTTTACTGCTGAATTTTAACCAAAATTAACAACATAGACAGATATACAAAAACATTGTACCGCTTAGGAATGAGGCAATAACTGCTGTTAGACCTGGAATGTGGTAAGAATGCCAAGAGGTTGGACTTATGCGATACATCCTCACAAGGACTCTAGTCTTAAACAAGTTTGAAAACAATTATAGCTATTTCATAACAATACTTACCAGTGTGAGGAGCTAGGCTCGCTAAAATAGGTTCGAGAGCATTCACCTCGGCAGCCTTTGGTATAAACTCTACGGAAAGATATGATTCCATAGCAATAATGTACCGTGCTTCGTTGAGGGTATTCAGACATACGGAACGCACTGACAGGTAGCTGAATATCATGTGAAGAATCAATGACAGGTAGAAAAACGAGTGACCCTGCCTGTGGACAATCGAAATAAATAAAGAACTTTAAAATGGGGTTTTTGACAAGCAATTCAAATAAGATACTTTGTTGAGCTGTCAAATCAAAGTGCGACTCTTTTATACATTTTGTATAACCAATACACATTATGACGTAATAATTTCAGGAGTCAATTGACAGATTTTTTTATAGATTCAAAGGAAATAAAGTTGTAACTTATTAACCAATGTGAATCAATTTATATTTTTAGACATTTTTTATAAAAATTATTTTTTTTTAGAATTAATTGTGAGTCAAATACCGCCAATCATTGCAAACTTTTTTTTTGTATAATTTGAATTTTTGTTTATGAGCATGTGCAGCAATATGTATTTTATTTAAATGCATATTATTTTGGGTACCACAAATAGAAGGTTACTTGAACTCCCCAAGTTATACTTAGCTTAAAAAAATCCTTACCCAGTCAATCCTATGACGAATACACCAACGACTGAAGCGAAAATCTTGACAGCAGTTTCCTTAGCAGCATCCTTAGCCATCACGTCAGCCAAACTTCTATAGACAGCATAATGCGTCGACAAAGACCGTCTGGTCACTCCTGAAAAATAAATATTAATAATAAAAATACTCCTAAAGTTAACAACATGTTATACGAATAATGAGATAAATGCATTCAATAATTAATTTTATTTATTTATTAAAATAAATTTATTATACCAAAATAAAAATAAAATGGTACATAAGGCGGTCTTAATGCTAAAAGCATTCTCTACCAGCCAACCTTTGAGCTAAGCAGAGAGGCGTAGGCGGCATAAGTAACCATGAAGGTAGAAAGAGAGAATACGTTATTAAAAATAAAATATTAATATTATACAAATACTAGCTGACCCGGCAAACTTCGTAACGCCTAAAAATAAATTAAAAAAAGCAAAATATAAGATGTGTGTTTCACGTGTCCTCATTGATTAACGTGTCCTCACTGGTCAAAGCTAAGGGGTGACCACCCTTAACATTTAGGAGTATGAAAAATAGATGTTGGTCAATTCTCAGGCCTACAAAATATACACACCAAATTTCATGAGAATCGGTCGAGCCGTTTCGAAGGACGTCATGTTAAATAATAATAAGCAAATTAATAAACAGCAGAATAATGGAAAAAACGTCGCGGTAAAGAAAATAATATATGTAAACAATAAATACCCAATGCTTGCTAAATCGTAATCAACACATTTTCAGCAACTCAAATAAAAAAAAACTGGCAACAGATGCTCTTAAAAGATTCGAAACTGTAGCATAAAACCTGAAAAAACAAACTGCAATTAAAAAAAAACAATTTTAAATAGTTTTGGAAACATTACAGATCGCAGCGGATACCTAAGCAAATCAAAATATTATGCACTAATTTCTCACAGAAGCGGAACCCAACAAAGGATTGCAACTAGAACTACATATAATTTACTTCTGAACATATAACGTACTTGCAATACCGTCTGTGGCCCTGAGCAGGGCGCTGAGAATGAGTAAGACGACGCCAAAATAACCAAACAGTGGTATGTTCACTTCTATGAACATTGCAATGTCAATGAGAAATTGTGACAGCACATACATTTGTTTCTTGTTAGCCTGCAGCATGAACCTGTAACATAATTCTTTTTATAACTTTAACTCAACTTCCTTTGCTACCACAAACAATTAAATTTGGATGTTGTACATGACTAGAATCGAGCATCTGTAATGTAATATTGATTACATCTATAGCCTGATTACTATATTCATTGTTAGCAGGAGATGTATCAGTACTTAGTGTCGAAAAAATAAAAGGGATTCCTATTATGTACTATATGTTCATTGACTACATCGTAATACAAAGTACATTACCCCTGGTACGCTGAGAACACAATTTTCTTAAATTTTCCAAATCCGTCTCTGTAAATCCAAGTGATCATGGCTGCCAAAGGTGCAGCGGCGTTGCGATGTATACCTATATGCAGCAGAACTTCCAGGGTGGCTAGGGTTCCTGAATATTAAAATATCAGTCTTATAATGATGTCCGTCCATCCTAATTAACACAAGTAACATAGTAGCTATTATTCATGCACAAGTAGGTATACACTAGTTGAGTAGTTAAAAAATTAACCAAAAGATAAGCCCTAAGGTACTAAGGCCTAGTACACATTGTTCTTGTGTTTCATTTCAATAGATAGATAAATAAATATAAATCGAAATGGATACTGGACTGCTATACAATCCCAGCGCCTCCTATAGGGTGTAATTTTATTTTAATATTTATGTAATTTTTATATTTATTTAAACATTTCAAACTTCAGTTTGAAGTCTCATTTCATCAAATGTAAAAATAATCTAATGGTAAAAAATTTTTTTTAGATGCATGTACCAACACGCACTATTCTTGAAACTTCTTTGTAGGGCCACAGAAGACCCAAGATTTCTTGAACTTACTAACAGGCAAACTTAAATAAATACAGTAGAAATAATACAAACCGGCAACAGTAGCAAAGAATATATGCAACAGAAAGTATTGTAGATGTGGCGTATTATCAGCCATTATGCGTGAATAGTACCTCCGTGGCAAAAACATACTAATAATGGTATCAATTACGGCACAGAACAGCTGCCATTTATTGTTGTCCACAACAACTACACAGGCTTGATCTGAAAAAAAAAAGTGTTGAATGTATTTTTTCCAATTCATAATCATCAAAGGTAAAGATTGTCACTAGCGATCACTCATCCAAGCACTGGCCATGCCCAAAGTTGCTTAATCTGTGAGATTGCTTGCGATCTCACTACCACTGGGGCTAAACTTATAGGAATATCAGCAACTGAGCGGTACCGCAATGGTTTTCTACATATTTAGATGTCGCTCCTACGCCGGACCGCAGGCGCCCTGTGCGCCTCAGTTGTTTGTACGGCATAGTCTTTTTAGATCCATTGTTTATAGCAAACTGTCGTCAACTGGGCAAGCCAAGCCAACCCTGTTACGGTGCCACAGCGGCGCCGTAAGAACATTGCGACTCCGCGCTGCTCGTGTGGCCGCCAGAGCGGTGCGGTGCCCCGCCGCACCGTGTGGCCCGGCCTTACTTACTTCAAATGAGGCAACAAATTTGTCACTGAGCATTGGAATTTAGCTAAATTTTACCCCCAAGTTATTAAAAGATATTATTGTATCTAGAAAAAGCCATTTCAATCAACTGATTTGCTTCTTTTTTGTTTCATGCACAAATCAATAGACGATGTCCATCTTTTTTTTAAAGTCCATGCTCTATTGGTTTCTATTATTCAAGATCGCGTGGATTCGAAAACTATTTTACTTTTAACCGTTATCTATACCAAAATTAAGTCAATCACTTACCGTATAGATAAAATTATGCTTGAAGGGCTGGTGCTACAACTTCTTGAACACACGCCATGTTAAAAATCAATAGAGACAGAGACCATTTTTTTAGTAAGGGAGGCACGCATGCGCTGTGAGAAAACTGAGACGTCGGTTAGCCCGGTTCTCACAGGAGCCGCTAGGAGCGACGCCGATCAATAACGAGAACAATATCCAATACAATATACATAAATATAAGGGGTCGCCACTCACCAAGGGTCAGACAGGAGGAGAGGAAATCGTTTGTAGGATTTGACTAACATGATGAAACTCACAATTAAATCGTAAAGTAGACAATAAAATTACATTGACATACAAAATAATAATACTTACTCGGACGTCGAATGTAGTAGCGCCGTCTTTGTTGAAATAAACCGTGGCGTTCTGCGTTAATAACTTCGACAATCACGGCTTCATTACTTGGATTCATAGTTCAACACATTAATTACATTAGAAATGATTCAAAAATGAACATATTGAACAAAAACAGTATGTACTATGTAGGTATTTAAATTTTTAAATTGAATTGAATGTGACGAGAGGGCCGAACCACAAACTAATAAGAAATACTTCGCACAGACTACAGACTAAGAAGAGTAAGAAGAGATACTAACGTTACTTCGTTTCATTCGTATGAGCCATAGACTACTTAGATGTACTCACAGAACACTAAACTCCTATCAGAGGAGGTATGATATGAGCAAAATGAATATAGGCAAACGAACCACAGAATCCAGTGATAGGGGTACAGACACAGAATACTAAACTCCTATCGTACAGACCACAAAACAAACTAAGAAAGAAGAGATATTATGTACTACGTATCTTTACTATTACTTCATTTTCTATTCAAAATTCTATTGTATCGAGTACATAATACTAACATAAAAATTTTTACAAAATTATAATTAATAACTATAAAGAAAACTTCCTCTAAAATGCTCTTCGTATTTTCCCCTATAGAAATTTAATAAAGTGTCTACTATGTCATTTTTTTTCTTTTTTTAGTAACAAATATAATCGTAATACATTCTAAATTCTAAGTAGTCTATGCCTTCAGTCCTTCTTTATGCTCCACTGCTGGGCACGGGTTTCCCAACAACCAGGGAATGCCTGGAGCACACTTCACCACGCTGCTCCAATGCGGATTGGTGGAGATACGGGCCAACCCGTGTCCGTTATTGTCAAACTGCCAAAAGGGCCTCCGACTAGGTTTAACGACTCCCGGTTGTTATCAATATCGATAGATAACAGCATTTGGTCCCCAACTAACGTAATGTAACTTATCGTGACGCTACGAACTTAACGTGTCCTCCGAAGCTTTAAATTATTCACTTTCAATGAGCTTAGAGCGATTTTGATTTCTGTATCAGACGTTTTCTCATGGGCTCTGATGGAACAGACCTGGTATAATAGCCAACCCACAGCGTGGACGCTTTGACAACTTAACAGACCAAAGTGGAGGTGGAGGCCTTCGTTGAGGACAACCCTTGGCACCAACATGTGGAGCGGGCTTAAAAAAAGGAGAAACATTTTCATCTATAGTCTTTATTGAGCCTCTAATTACATTAATATAACGCTAGACTAGATTGATACAGATACTATGCAAAATCATTGCCGTTTAATTTTTAGCATCTATTTAAACTAAAACTATAGAAACTATACTAACAAAATAAATCCAGATCTAGGGCATCATACAACAGTATTAACTATAATAAATAAATATTAAGAAATATTTTATAATATATGCATAACTTTGTAGTCCTTTGTAGTAGTAGCTCCTACATGATTAATGTTTGGACTTATGTTTGTTTTTCTTATCTTTCTTCTCCATCTTCTCCAATTTCCTGGAACAAGGATATTTCATTACATATTGTGGACAGCTACTGTATAGCAACCTCATAAAGGATAAATAATCATTATGAAGTAGACATGCCACACTAATTTTTACATACTCATAATTTTTTTATTATACTTACTTCAATAATTTCTTTTTTTGCTTTCTAGTTAATTGCCTGATAAGATCAATCTCTGAAAAAGTGGATGTTTCAATTTCCTCTTTCTTTGTAGCAGACAGCGGCAAAGCTCCAGTCTTCATCACCAATCCATTATCTCGCATTTGTTGCATAAGTGTTGGCATATCAGGCTTGGGTTCCTCCTCTTCTGCTGATGTGGAGGGTACTTGCAGGGTACGCGCCTCGGTAATGGACAATGAGTACATTGAACATTCCTTATCTGTACAATATAAAATCCATGTATTGAAATGTTTGATTATACATTACTGTACACAACATTATCTTAACTATTCCTGCCGAACCATTCCTAGGCAGACTGATTCAAAATATATTCTATAGCACCTATTATTATTTGCAAATTTTTATTGAAATGTAACAATAGGAAACAATGAAACTGACAAATATGCTACTGTCTCTTACATCTAATCAAAAGTAAATACAGGAAAGAAGTTGTATTATTAACTATAAAACCACAACCCCAGAGGGGTTTGGATGCTCAATAACTAACTAGTTTTTCCACCTTTATTCCAATTTCAGTACTTGATTCAGAAAAATACATTAATAAATAAATAGTTTCCACATATTATTATTAAAACGTAATATATATTTCAGAGCAAGAGATAGATATGGATACAAATCTGTATGGATGTTGTTGTCTCGATAACCTCGATCAATACACTACTATTTCTTGTGGCAGACATGACTGATCTCTGAAATCTTTTAATCTTGTGCCACTAACTATTTGCAAGCTCTATATATTGCTCTTACATATATATTTAATTACCTGTGTTAATATGTCCCCACTTGTGACATTTGATGCATCGTACATTCCTTACAAGGATGCCAAATGGTTGGTCCCGGATCATGTTATCATTCTTACAGTAGCTCTCTCTAGGTGCATTATACTTCCGCTGCCATTCAAACTTATATTCTGGTTCATTGTCCTCTCTTTCCCTCTCTTTTTTTACGCCTGGTGGTGGTTCGTACATAAAGTTCAAGCTCAACTTATCCTTGCTGTCAGTGCTTAGTAGCGCTCTGAAAAGAAATTCATACTATCTGATAAGTATCAAATCTGTTTAAATACTGACTCAGCTACAACCCTTATGAGGTATGTTTGAACACCTCAATCTAAATCATACTCTACCATCCAACATACTCCAATTTGAATAGACATGACAACAGTAAGTAAAAATTTATAAAATTACTATCTGTGCCAGCGACTTTGTCCACATAGAAATTATTAATTCTAAATTAAAAGTAGCCTAGGTTACTCCTTATTACAGACAGACAAGAGTGCTAAAAAACAGTATTTTGGAATATATACAGTGTATACATACAGATGCAATAAGGAAAAAGCGGTTATTTTAATATTGCAGACACTCCAATTTTATTTATTTGTATAGATTGAAATTGAATGAAGGAAAGAATTAATTGACAATGCAGACCTAAAAGCATTACCATACAATGAGCTTTCAGTATATAGGTTTTATAATAACTTACTTATTTTCATGTAACTGTTGTTCCTTTTCATACTGAACACGTAATTCTTCTTGCTTCTTTTTGTAAGCTTCAGTTTTTTGCTCAGCCATCCAAACCTATTTTTAAACAAGGAACTAATCAAGTATAACTCAATAAATTATAATTATAATATAGAATAAAAGTTTAAATAAGATAAAGAAAAATAAATGAGTCAGTTTTATTACCCTTTTCAAGTTATCTCTGGAGGCAGGGTGGAAGAACTTCTTACACATGTAGTTGTTGAATCCTTTCCCCATTTTTATGTAAGTATTATGGATGAAGAAATGAGAATCGCGTCCTTTGTATTAGAAGGGGCTTTGTCTGCCTCCTACCTAAATATTAATTTGTTGGCCGTTTACATCTAAAGAAGTTATTAGACTAACTATATCTACACAACACACTCTGTTGTGTTATGGATTATAAAGATAGTATTAATTAAAACATGTATTATTTGTGTACATATTATGTATTTAAAATAATATCCATATTCTTATGAAAATTTGACAGGACAGGTGGGAGGGAGGGACGTTTTTTTTTCGTGGCGATGGCGTTTTCACGCTCAGCCAACGACAAATAAAATCATGGAAACAATAATTTTCAAAGGTTTAAAAAGAATTTGTTCCATATGTTACTTATATTTATTAATATTTTTAATTTTTACGGCCATACATAGGTAGGTACTAAACTGCCAATAAGAACTAATAATAACTGTTAATAAGAGACAGGATTCCCACAGACTAAGAAGAGATACTTCGGGAAATCCTATAGTATATTCCTATAGTTCCATTTGTTCCAAGCTTACTAGCTACTGGAATACATCATAAATGTCACTAATTGCAAACGTCAAAGTTTGTAACCACTTTTATACCAACTAAAAGTAAAAAAAACAATAGTGACAACCTTACAGACGAACTAGTGTTTGCTTCTGCCAAACTTGTGGTTATATCGATAAATTGTATATAAACATAGCGAATCCTACTTAATAATATACTTAAAATAAAACTGGAATTTAGTGTTCTGTGAACACTACTGACTGACAGTACATTATGTACATAAGAGTAGTTCATGACTGTATGATATGATTGTCCTGTCACAGTCACATTAGAATAGAAACTGTCATTAGTGATGAGACTTCAGAGAATAAAAGACAATGTTTTAACAAACTGTATTTTATTATATTAAATTATAATATAATAATTTAACATATACTACCAATCTACAGCTCGATGGATGGACGCACGTTTACAAAATCTATGGACCATAATATCACAGACTACATAGAATGATAATATGGATATACCAAAGAGTATATGTACCTACCACCTACCTACTATAATGGACTTAATGGTTCCATGTTTATATTTGAGGGTATTAACTTAACTCTGCGTTGACTCCTACTATACGAATTATCTTTTTTAGTCTGTGACTCTTCAGTCTCACTCAACATCACTTCTTAGTCTGTGCTCAATGTCTATTGTGGTGTTTTGATCTCTTACGTCAGGTCAGTTTATAACTTTTTATAATAAATCTATGGTTTAGATCCAAACCAAATTGAAATTTTTTGTAATGGTGGTAATAAAATTGTGGTAAACGGTAAAAGTCTGCGACGATGTGAGCTGATGATGAACATGTAAGATGGCTATGTTAGTTGAATCCTTGAGTGATAGCCCCAATTTGAGTTTAAGAGTAAAAGGTGATTTAGGGGACTTACAAATTTGCGAAGCCAATGCAAGCGACAGCGACGGTGAAAAGACATGTGATAAACAAAGAGTTTCAAGGACAGTCAGCTCTTTCCCAAATGATTTGGTGAAGAAGTCCATTATACCTGTATTCGGCAGTGTTGCTGTGTCAAACTCTGAGAATGTTCAGTTCGGCAATAACACCTACTTTAATGGACCTGTTACAATCAAGCAGATAATACAGAGTAAAACTGGTGTGGAGAATCCTTCATATACTCGATCGGAGGACGAGCTCGGAACGACTCCTGATGGTATTCGTGAGAAGCACTCAAACGCACGTAAGTTGGGCAAACACTTATATATATATATATATATTAATATATATTTTAGGTATATATATAGATACAAAAGATAAAATTGCAACAGATGCTA
>DWQK01001576.1:0-15243 GCA_018231225.1 Noctuana stator
GCTACAGACCACCTACTAACTAACGTAACGTCATTTGAGCTGAATTTCCCAGGCAACTTTTACAGCCCATGTAATAGTTTCTAACCTAATCAAATGTGTAAGCAGTTCGAAGTGGAGTGATAGTGACGCATATGCATACGCATATGATGAATTTTGACTTTTCAGTTTGTACAAGCCTAAACCAGTGGACTTAGTGGAGAGGTACTCAAAATAATTCGCATCTTGTAGTATTTTACTTCAAGAGGGAAAATTTTAACGTACTCGTAGAAACAATCAACTTAAACCAGTAAATCTAAGAGAATGCAAAGGGTTTAAAAAGGGATTTCTAAACATGCGCGGGGAGTTGAATGATTGACTGAAAGACGCAGCTATTGTTTCAGGCTTCGATCACTAATAAACTTAGCTATTATTAGTATTCGAAGGTTCCAGGCTTTTTTGAAACTCCTCCACAAGCTAAATAGTAAATACTCATAAAACTAAACGCTTACATTTCTCTGGTTGTGTAACAAGTAGTTCATTACCATCATCAAAACCTTTGACATCCCCTGTAAAAAACAAAAAAAAAATTTATTTGAATTTTTTTTAAATTGCACATGTAAAAATACTTATAACCCTAAATTTTCACTTTCCTACCACCAACACAAATTTTTAAAATAGCATAACAACGTTTGTCAGGTCAGCTATTTATGCGACGCTGGCAAAGTGCGGGTTGTAAACAATATGTACCTTTTGAGGACTTTTATGGAGAACTCTCAGATATGCAGGTTTTAAGTTGTCACGTCACGGCGACTAATGTACCTACGTAAAAATAATTTTCAATCACAATTTAATTACGACCATGCATTATGGAGTTCAATTAATCTTCAGCACCTATCACGGCCCTGGAGATGAATAAAGAAACCTATCATGATGCGGACGTGGTCGATGCAGTGAATCAGGGGTTTCCAAACTTATTTTGTTTACTGCTTACTTTGAGAATAAATTATTTTTAGCGGCCTCTATTTTTTTACTTACTTAAAAACCAATGAACTTCAAATTACATTATGAGCTATATTATTAGCGGAGATTAAACATTACTTTTACTATAACTTGGAGTTACCTTGAAACCTGAGCGCTTCCGAAACCCCCGAAGCCTCTACACAACGCCCCTATGTTTCCTGGGTCTCTTACCACCCCCTTTAGGCCTGCAGCGCCCACAAGGTGGCGTTGTCGTCCACTTTGGGAAAGGCTCATCTATACTTACAAACTTTCACGTTTATAATATTAGTAAGATTCTTTTGCTTTATGTCACAACGTAATACTGACCGACAATTGATTCGATACAGATTAAATAATGCATGACCTATAAAATTTTCCTCTCGCTATCGATTTATTATCATTTCATTGCATTCACATAAAACGTGAATGAGACAGTCTATTTAAAATTTTTCTATCAAATTCCAACCTTATTTCCTAGGCCTTAAGGTTGCAGAACCCAAGATAGATAATATAATGGGTATTATGGTAGCGTTAGTCATTACAAGATATTTAAAGAATTGTTTTAAGTAATTTATAAATAAGTAAAAAATATATACCTATGTAGTAACTAGCTGTGCCACGTGGTTACACTCGTGTTATGAATAATAACGTAATGCTTGATAGTCTATAACCTTCCTCATGAATGTCCGCGATGTACGTATGTTCAAACAAACAAACTCTTCAGCTTTATATTATTAGTAGGTACCTATGAGTTTTTTCCGCCGGCTTCTGTCTCCCGGCCTGCCGCATCCAAAAGGGCGCCTAAAGCTGATGTACCGTATTATTTGACTTTCATCCAGTGTATATATTTACTGTATTCTTCAGATATAGAAAAACTAGCGACCCGCCCCGGCTTCGCACGAGTACAATGTTGATATACTAAATACACTACAGAAAACCTGTGAACGTTTATACATATAAATCTTCCTCTTCAATCACTCTATGTATTAAAAAAATCGCATCAAAATCCGTTGCGTAGTTTAAAAAATTTAAGGATACAGGGACAGAGAAAGCGACTTTATTTTATACTATGTAGTGATAAACATTTATACTTATAATAAATCTGTAGAGTGGTCATTTCTGTAAAATAAATATCTGTCTATCTGTCCGTATAACCGCTATGGAAACAAAAACTACGCGACGGATTTTAACGAAACTTGGTACAATTATTTTTCATACTCCTGAGCTGGTTATAGTACACTTTACATCACGCTACAATCAACAGGAACAGAGCAGCGAAGGGAAATGTTGGGAAAAAATTGTTAACGGGTGAAACCGCGGTGCACAGGCTAGTAATGAATAAAAATGATTTATTTTTAATTTTCAGGTACCACCTGAAGACGTTCCACGAGGCGGCCACGGCGCACTACGTGCGCTCGTCGCAGCTGTTCCACACCAACCTGTGCCGCGCGCCCGCGCTGTTCCTGCTGTCCGCCAGCGACCCGGTGGGCGCGCGGCGCAGCAACCGCGCCGTCTGCGACTCCTGGCGCCAGATGGGCATAAAGGTAAGAGGCGCCGCACAAGTCAGGCATCGTAACTTAATAACTTGTCATTTATACACTTGATTTTAAACGAGTGCCGAGAGTTTTTTTCCGCCGGCTTTTTTCCCCCGGCCTACCGCAGCCAAAAGGGCGCCTAGAGCCGATGGACCGTATTATCCGTACCTTATGATGAATAAAAATTTTTGAATTTGAATTTGGAAATCCCGGTCCAACTCGCCTAATTTTTTTTTTTCACAAGAATTAGCCTAATTTATTAGCCCAAATTATTAGTCATCTAGGCTGAATGGCTACCTGGCAATTTTTAACAAATTTAGTTGGTGTTTTCAGTGCACGTGGCAGTGCTGGGAGCGCTCGCCGCACGTGCAGCACTACACCAAGCACAAGGACGAGTACGTGGCCCTGCTGCGCGCGCACCTGCGGGACAACGTGCCTCTGGTCAGACAGGAGAAACGCGCGCACGCTTAGAATACGTTTTCAACATTTATTTAACATAAAATAGATCAATTTTATAGAGCGCAGCTTGACTTACGCGTTATTTGTATTGCACTATTTGTTTGGCTACATTGGAAACCGCGGGGCTTGGCATACTAGACTTCTTCGACTAGTGCTAATATTTTAGAATAACCCACAGTCCCACTGCTGGGCACGAGCCTCTCAACCGGTAGAGGCCTGTAGCGTAGGAGTACCCACGCGTATTTGCACTGAATAGGAACTAAATATAGTACTAAAATAATAGAACTAGAATTATTGTCGTGGTCACGGAAAGAGACTTAAGTAGAGGGAAGTGCTTTTTGATTACTTGACCTCGTATAAGCCTATAACGTCTAATTACGAATGGCTGGTTGTTGACGTCACAAAGAAAGTAGATGCTGATTGGTGAATGTCACGTTCTGTATCATTTTGAACCAATCGTATATTGTGTCGAGTTGCCACGCTTATTTTTGTACTAAAAGAGTTTAAGAGCATTTCTTGTATTTTTCTCTTACTTCCGTGATCGTGGGGCAGAAAGTGGGTTCAAAAATGTTCCTTCAATATCTCTCTGCGTTAATTTAAGAATATAGATATAAATATGTCAATTATTGTATAATTAAATAGAGTTTTTGATGTTTTTAGAGTTATTTTTTACAACTTATACTATGTACCTATACATTTACACTTTTAAGGCATTTTTAGACCATGTACCATTTAAAACTAAATTAAATTTTAATATAATAATAATTCTTTATTTCCGATAAAAGAAATTCATATAACAATAAAAATAGTTAATTAAATATTAAGCATACATTAAAAATATGTATGGTTTAAAATTATTTAGCAAAGACTTGACGAGTCGTTTTCGTGTGTATTATTGTATAAACGATTTGCAGTGAAAGGAATCAAAAATATTTTAGTCGGTAAAGTGGTTACATATCTAATCATCTATACTGTCATATTGATATTTTTGTAAATCAGCTAAGATGTCATCAGATTTAAGTAAAGTATTAAATATTATTAACGTCTTTCATTATGCACTGTCGGATTTGAAAAATTCTTTTTGTGTATGATAGCTACATTCATGAGGAAGGACATAGACTATTAAGCATTGTAGCGCGTCCCCTCACTAGCGAGGTGGTGTCGGCACGAAGCCACCTACAAAGGACGCGTCGACTGCCCGCGCGCTTCCTGTAGGTTGGCAACACCGCAGTCCCGAACCGGCGGTGGTAGCGAACGGTTAGCGCTAGAATAGGGTTTCTGAAGTTTGTTTGTACTGTCCTGTCTTTTGTTGGAATTATAAGTAATGGTGTAGCATCAAAGTGTTTATTTTATAACAACCCACTAACTCGCTACACTTATAGCATCACGCTGTTTGCGCATCGCCAACGACAGAGCCAGGGAAACGAGGCAGAAAGGAACAAGGAAGAATAATTTGGATAAGATCAATCAGGAAACTTGGAAAGTTTATAGAAAAAATCTACATTTAAACTGAAATAAAAATTTACATTAATAATTTAATAATACCGTTCAGGACTTCGGGATAAAGCGTTTTATATGTATATACATCAAGACTGTCACATTGACATAACGTGACATAACAGTTATTACATCTATAATGTAACAGATAACACAATACCGATTTAATTAGGGTTAATCCCAGTTCAGTACAGATTACTAGTTGGAGACAGAAGGTGACAGTGTTTCAGTAATGGAATCAAGTTATTTGTGACATGTTTGTAACAGCTTACGTAAGACTGGCGTAAGTGGCATAAAGGTGGTGATTAGGGTTCGGTTATTTACTCTGTAAAATATATGTAGGTATATGAAGATTCTTGGGCTCTATAATCGTCATAATTATAACTCGAATTACGAAAAAAAACTACCTCTTGTCCCGCACATACTTAAATTTAAGACTTATGCAGTTGTCTGATGGAAGCCGCCATCAGAACTAGACCAAACGGGAAGCATGAGTTTTCAAACAAAAAAATATTATCCAAATCCGTTCACACAGTCGAAAGTTATGAGATAACAAACATAAATAAAAAGTACAGTCGAATTGACAAGTCGGTTAAAAATCAAAATA
This sequence comes from Noctuana stator, assembly GCA_018231225.1. Lineage (NCBI taxonomy): Eukaryota > Metazoa > Arthropoda > Insecta > Lepidoptera > Hesperiidae > Noctuana > Noctuana stator. The sequence continues at coordinate 5,077 of DWQK01001576.1, forward strand.
ATTTATTTACACTAACATGGGTATGGCCACATCGTTCGAAGGACTGACGACCGATGGGGAAGAAAAGTCCTCGAATGGAGACCGCGTCTCGGCAAAAGGAGCACAGGTCGCCCTCCGGCCCGATGGACTGATGACCTGAGGAAAATAGCGGGAAACCGCTGGATCCACAGGGCGCAGGACCGGGCAGAGGGGCGCCGCTTAGGGGAGGCCTATGTCCAACAGTGGACCTCCAAAGGCTGATGGATGGATGGATGGATGGACACCTCATATGGAAGAGAAGAGCGCTCGTGAGATTCCCTTTAAACTCCTGGAATCACCTAGTTCTTTAAAAGACCAACCAGCAGTAGGTACAGCTTTTGAATCTGTCAAAAGATAGCTTTTAAACTTTTTAGGCCAAAATTATAATATTATTATTTTCACAGAGTAATTCTGAAAAAACCTTTATAGATATACCTAATAGAAAGATGTACTTGACCTACATTTATAATTTCGACTGTTTATCGACAACAGTTTAAATGCTTTGAAGTTTTAATGTGACGTGATCGCAATTGGCGTTTTAAAGAACAAAGGCAAGTACAGCTGAAAAGCTGTTAATAAACAATTAAACTTTAAACATTCTAAAGAACATTAAAATATTTTTTTAAATAAAAAGTACATTTTCCACGATCCAAGAGTTTCTGACCCAAAAAAGCTAAATCAGTTATCTTTTTTAAATAATATTAATAATATAAAACGTATATAAATATATTTCATTAATATTGTATGCCGAATAGGCAGACTAGCGCTAATTTTTTTTTGTTCTTGCGCTTCAAATAAATTCTTTGAATTCAGATTAAGAAAACGTAAAGAAATATCGCGTAACTTACCCGATATAAAATAGCTAAGTTTCAAATAAGTGTTAGTTCCTATAATATTACTGTAGCGTATCATAACTAATAATCGTTTTTTCTTCCGGGGGCATTGCGACATTATTATAAGTAATGTATTGTTAAATTACACGCAAGCGTAATTTCCATCGTGACTTTACAGAACCACGCCTAGATCGTTAAGACGTGGCATTTTATTCTATAGGCTATTAGGAACAATATCAATTTATCTAGGAATCTAGTTTACTTATCATATTGTACTTTACATACATAATATATTAAACCCCACAGCTTTTCAACAATCACTGCTGGGCATAGGTATAGATAAAATTAAGCTGTCTTAAATTACTTGTTACTTTAAGGCGAGTTTAATGGGAGGTATAGTTTTAAAAGGACTGACCCATATTTTACAAAAATCATTCATCATTGCATATATCATTGCACATTTAATGATGTCATTACGAGAACTCGCACTACGAATTAGCTACGTAAGTGCTACGAACTGCTACGACTTTTGACAGTGTACGCTTTGTGAAGAGTACTAACGTAATATAAGGACCTTATAAGGGCCGTATTCCGTTAACATATCGAATGTTATCTGAAGCTTATGTATTTATTTAATATCAAAGTTCATATGTACTAGAGAATATAATATGGAGTGTATATAGAGTTATGAAACGTTCAATAAACATCTGAGTAAAAACTGAGTTATGCGGAATGCGATAGTCATCTCGTTTGTAAATATCGCTTCGTCCAGCTTGCTAGGTCGCGTGAGAAACTTTGCGATGTAAAAACGCCTTAAACACACTACTACTTAACAATGAACCGTTGCTTTATTTTTGTATAAAATACTAACAAATTAGTAATAACAATTAACAAATACATAATGATTTACACTCAAAGCCCCACACTAGGATTCCCCGTGTTTGGGTTACCATAGAAGCCATCCATACCAGGAATAGGAATTTACCGTCTAAAATTTATAATATTCATTTAGTATAAACAAACTAAATTAATATTTCGTATAAATTTATAATAAAAATGTTTGCATGTTTCGTTATCACGGGAAAAGCTACAATTAACACTACGTAACTACCATCCTCGTTAATGTACTTATATTCCTCGTTTGTTTAAGCTTATAAGTAAATGATAACTAATATAACAATAATCATAAACTACTCTTTCAATAGCTTTTAAATTCTATAGTTTTGCATCTTGTAATTTCACAAAACATCTCATAAAATAAATCAGACGAAATAGCCCACAGGCAGTAAATTGAACATCGTTATGGATGCACAAACTGAATTATCAAGTCAGTCTCGGTAATTAAAACACTAAGCAAATAGCAGTATTACAACCAAGGACATTTTTTATACTTATCTTCGTTTAGAATGTAGAGTTAAAGTGCGGCTAGGCGCGTAGCAATGACTTGCCTTGATGCATGTTAAGTGCAAGGTGGTGCATTGCCCCCGGCCTCTGCGGATTACTTATGACCTTTTAACCCTACAATTATATGACAATGCTTGTGAAAATATATAGAAAATATGTAGAAAACGTATTGTGTCTTGCTCATATGTCCTTTTCAGTATCAAACAAATGCTGTGCTGTGTTTATTAAGATATTACTTACTAACATTACTATGGATGGAGTGGGTTCGAAATAAAACTTTATTATTATTATTAAAAATACAATTTACCCTTTTAATGACAGTGCTATAAAATATATAAATATGTTTTATGTCTCGTTTGGTATCAAACAAATATTAATGCAGAATAACAATCTGAGTACTACCTAAGTTATGTAATTATTATATACATGAAAACAACATTAACAATAGCAAAATTCTGAGTAAAGAATTAAATGCTATATAGTTATTTGTAGGTAGTTGTTTTCACAATTTCCTTTCACAAACATAATTATAGCATTTTGAGGGAATTCTCTAACAATTAGCTTATCAAGGGGCGACGGGGGTGGGAGTAAATTTGGTGTTGTGTAATCAATATGCAAATGGCGGAGACGGTGCGTGGGTCTTATCCTGCGACCCACATCTGACCCAAGGACGCGACCTCGTCTTAACTGGTTGCCATGTTTATACCATCTGTCAAAACTATACACGCTGATTCCGACGTGATTAAGCGTAAGCGTTTTGTTAACAATCGAATGCTAAGGAAGTTGTTGGTAGCATTGAGCTTAACTTGTTTTCACGAAGAGAAACAGTTCTCCGAAATTCTCCGAATTGTAGGTGGTAGAACTTGTACGGTTCGACCAGGGAATTAGCATCGCTGCACCCATGTCTGCCGTAAAGCAAAAGCAATTTATTTGTGTTTCGTCAGCAGTGACCACTTAACACCAGGTAGCCTGTTTGCTCGTCCGATACTTCATATCATTAAAAAAATTGGTTCCGTACATCGCCATTGTGACCGTTTTTCTTCTTTAGATAAAAATTTATGATGTTATATTGTTTTGAATTTTAAGTATAGAAGGTACACACTTTTTTTTCATATATTTATAGGTCATGTTCGTCATATTTATAGATTTAAATGAAAGAGTTAATGAAGAACTTCTCGAGTGTAGTGCCTTGAAATCGTTTTTATAAAGTTAAATAATTACTTTATAATTACTAAATAGATTTGTACAAGGACAAATCACTTACCGAAAGGTTTGAATAAATGAATACATTAAGATTTGTACACAATGATTTCACGAGTCACGCAAATTTTTAATTATTATTAATTGTTTAAACTTTCTAAAATATGATTTACTCTAACACGATCTCAGTTTTACGTATATTAACCGTACGTATATTAACGTATATTAACACCATTCTATTGGCACAAACGAATATGTAAATGTGAATAACTATATAGGAAATATGTTTTGCTACAAAAATGATTCAAAAAGTAATTTAATTATACATTCTTGAAAATATATTTAAACATACCTTGAAAGTTTTGTACGATGACACGACGTAGGAGGCTCCATCTTCTAGTTCTTCAAGTCTATACTTCCGGTCGCCGTCCATTCCGAAGATGAATCTCGCTCCTCTTGGCAACTCGAGTCTTTCCGAGAGCCTGTCCAGAAGCGCATCCATGGAAACCAAGTCCCTGCCAGGCTTGAACCGGAACTCCACGCCTGGATGGAACGGGTCGCCATTGCGGTAAAACGTGACCCGTCTCGCCTTCCAGTAGTTAAGGTTCGCGTACCGGCTCGCCGGTTCTGGCCTTGTGGGCCGTGTTGTTATTTCAGATCCTTCGGAGATATCGTCCGGTCGTTGCGGAGGTGACGCAGGGCGGGAAGGGCGCCAGTCGGGCTCTCGTTCCTCGTCGGAAGGTGGCTGCGGGTCTGGGTCCGCGGCCGGTGGGGGTTCGGCCGCCGGGGCCGGCTCGGTCGCCACCTGGGGACGCACGCGGGGCTGTAGCCGCGGTCTGGATTGCACGCGGCGCGACATCACTCGATACTCCGCGCCGGACGACTGGACGCCATGCGCTACATCGCCTATACTTCAATCAACTGATAGACATACCACGCGGAAGATACTGGATAGCTTTCATTCATAAAAGTTGTAAAGATACTACTTACTCGATGTTGCGTAGATTTTTTAATTCCATAATATTATTCAATTAAATTTACAATTAGGTAGCTGACACAGTAAAACTTTAATTAAATGTCAGTGCTTGGTTTTTAATAGTAACATTTTTTTACTGATATTATACGTATCTTTGGATTATTACTAACTAATTACAGCAAGCAAATAGTTCTAAATGCGTTTATTCAACTTTTGCATTGTGATACCTATCTTTTAAGTCTACAAATTTGTTTTCAGCAGTTTTATTATATTTATCCAATAAGTTTTAAGCGTGTAGTCTAGTAATAGTCAAGATATTCTCGATAAGCAGTAACGAGTTGCCGGCGTAACTAACTAACCTTAGTCACGACCAGTTATTAGCTTTCGATACATAATATGACCACACATACATACGTACGAGTATATACGTTGAATGAATCACCTCAGCTTCGGCTTAGTAAATGGTTGAATTATTACTATTTAATGATATAATTTGACTACTGAAGGTGACACACTAATGTTAGTTTTTGTCATTTCTATACTACTATGAAGTGTTCTAATGAGTCATTACTTTGAATTTCCTTAGATTCCCATAACTGCAACTCTAGTAGGAGTTTTAAATTTACACTCTTTCATTATAGCTTACTATAACACTACACTTTCAATATTTGGTACGGATGTTACTACTTTCTAGGACCTACCTACTATCATTAAAGGCCTCTAAGGCACAATCATTTTCGTATAAGAAGAGAATATAAGGTCACTAATACAAGGAACCCCTGAATAAACCATATACCTACCTACGAAATAGGCTATCCAAGCGAAGGTTTTTAAGCCATGATTATAATTGCATTACATTGCTAATATTAAAAGCAATTTGATTGCAAATTTGCTGTAAGTATTGCTTATGCAAACTTAACGTTGCTAATGCGTTTTGTTCGGCTAAGCATACTGTTCCTATAAACTAATGCACTAATGTACCTACACAATGTCTCTCTACATAATCAGATTATAAAGTATAGTTCTCATGCTGATGGTTTATATAAAATACTTTGCTAGGTATCAATAAAAAATATTAAATACTTTGCTAGATATCAATTAGTAATTATATAATTTTATATTCATGTATGATAGAATGACTGTTATTTGCAATATGATTTTATGCTTAATAATTAAAGTAAGTAAGTAGTTTATAAATTTTGCTAGTGCTACAATTTTCGTAGCAATCGTAGCAATTCAAAGTAAAGTATTGGTCAATCAAAGTTTTAATTTAGACATAGGTTTAGTGGTGACTTATTGATTAAAATAAATGTGATGAACTATCTAATACCCAAATAGAAGGGACAAAAAAGTAGATACAACATTAACTTAAGATATAATGGAACACTTAGGGCTATCCTGTACGCACTGTAATAATTAGTCAAGAATGAATTTAAGTTTAGACTGTAGGTACTATCACTTTGAACAATTTAATTTGCAACTTACAAAATTGTTTTAAATAAACTTACTTAGCTAACCAAATTTAAATTTACTAGATGCAAACCACACAGATACTAGAAGATATATATATCGGTATCACCTGGATAGAGTTGGTATTTATATATACAAAAAATTCTAGCATATGCAAATCTATTTTAAACAATAATCAAAATTCCATACCACAGCCGCTGCAGCCATCGGTTCTTCTGTTGTCATTAAACCCAACTAAACTGGACAACCCTCGTTCAAGAGCCAAGACACACTCGCGTCAATTAAATGTTTTATCAATTAAGCGAACTATAATTCAATTAATTGATTTACAAATAGTGAAACGCGAGAAAATGGTGATCACGCATTTCCATGCAATTGATTTAAAACTTTAGTTCATCGATTTCCGATCGCAATTTAGTGTCGATAAAGTGTGTGATAATTTGTTTTAGTATATTGTTTTAATTATAACAATGAAAGTGTAGTCGTCCGGTTATGTTTTGAGAGCGGAATCGAGTGACGGCTCGAAATGGGCGAACGGCGTGGCGGGGTGGCGCGGCCACCGCCCCCGAGCGCGTTACGCCAGCAGTAACTGTAATCATTTAAGAGAAATAAACTTCGTAGCGGGGCATAGCCCAGCTGGTAGCGTGGATAGCGAGCGATCTCACAAGTTAAGTAACTTCAGGTATACATAAATTACAGAGAAATGTTAATATAACATCTCATTTGACGGCCCGTTTGGTGTAGTGTTTACCACGCCAGTCCACTATGAATTTTTGTTCTTGATCTGGGTGTTTGTGTAATTGTCTTTGTGTGTGTCCACGACACAGGGAATTCTAGTGTGGGGCTGTGTTTTCTTTATTTATCTTATTGGCAATCATTAGTCTGTTTCGCTTTTGATAAACTATACAATAATATATTCATGAAATTAAATACGCAGAGTTGCTTTTAAACTTGCGAAGGTGGACTTGTACATAATGTTTTGTTGCTATTTCTGTAATAAATTTACAATAATAATATGATAACAGTATAGGTAAAGTTTCCTCCACAAATATTCAGTAGTACTGCTGGGTTAACGTACATTTGGCGTCAATCGGTCAAGAAGCATATAGCTACGTAGCCAAATGGCATGCCTTTATACTTTCTTTTGGCTATTTAGTCGGCATTGTGTATGTTTTTATTGCCCCCGAATTGCCTGTTCACACTCTTCCAACTGCATAGCGGATTGTTTTGTGAATGTTTCATGTATATTAACAAATAATTATGTGCTGCAAGGAAGTTATGTATGTGCTTATAAGGCTGGTGATTGTGCAAGCTTTTGAATATAGAATATTATAATAGTGATGTATAGTTTTTATAAAGTGTAGAATAAATTAATTTACGTTTTTTTTAAACACGTAAACGAAGTACCTTACGTTCAAATTAGTTTAGTAGTAATTATAGATCCTTAGTATAAAATATTTAAGCAAACAGTATTCGTAGAAAAAACATATCTGTATTATCCTTAAGTAGGAAAGATCATGAAACTATAAAATAAATCTAATATTAAACATAACTAAACTACCTAGAAAATTGGGTCTGAATTTAGAGTTGGTACCCTATATTTTATGATTTATGCATTCACTTTTTTGGAATGACCATGATTCAGTTCATATTCTGAGCAGCAAAACGAAATCAAAACTGTAACTCTGTGTTACGATCAGCATTTTTATGCAATTTTATGTATATTTACCTACCTAATTTAAATATACTAACAAGTTTTTAGCATAACTTTTGATAGGTTTAAAGTCATTTTCAAAAGTATTGTCCTTGGAACAAGCTTTTGCGACAATTCTTGATGAATTTGGTACTCTAAGCTTAAAGTTATAGGTATGTAAAAAATACATAACGCCGAACAAAGAAACTAGAAAAAAAAGTCGGTATTAAAATAAAATAGTTTTATGTTCAATGCGACATTAGATAGATGATTATCTACAATTCGAGAATTTAGGCTCATGTTTCTTATACACATAACACGCACTTAAACTTCCAATCCAAACTAAAGACATACCTACTTAGTCATGAGTAGGTACCTACATGACGTTTTGTTGGTAATATAATACTTTCACGTCTATAAAGTAGGCAAAATAAACCAAATTAAAGATCAATCGTGAATGATTAGTCGAAGAAAAGTAAACATTAATCTTGATTTATTTTATAAATATTAAATATAGATTTCTTATTAAGAAAGTAATTATAAAATAAGCGGTAAATCACGCAAGCTGACTTGCTCCTTGATCACTGCCTTTCAATATTTTTCTAATATAGAGCTTAACAAGAAACTTTTAAGAACTATATTCCTGTGAGTTCATATAATTGTGTTGAGTTACAAATCCTTTTTCAGAGTGCATTACTTACGGTTATCGCGATCCTTATTGTAAATACCTAGTCTTTGCAGGACTATACTTTTATATTATTTTAGCGCAAAAATTCACATATTTTTACAAGTTTTTATAAAAATAAATTTAGGTAGTTTACGATTGTAATTCAGCCTACTTAAGTAAGTACGTAAATGAGTATCTATGAATAAATACGTGAAGCGAAGACTTTTGGTACATTCTCTGGCCTTTTATACATACTTTTATTCATAAATCATAGGTCCATATTTACTTAGCTACTTTTAATAACAACAGTTTTCCATGCAGTAAAATGCATAACTACGAGTACATATTCCGCATAATAGACGCCAATTACTTTGTTCTCGTGTGAGAAATATAAATGAGTAAAGGAATATGCTCAAACAGTGTATAAATAAGTTCGTAAAGAGTGACGTTCAAGCTATGAAATTAACATAAACAATTTGACACGTAATTGGTTAAGTTTGGGCTAAATACCTAGGTTCGTGTTAAAGGTAGGTAATAATGAATAAGAAATATAGGCAACTTTTAGAAAAACCTACGTAGGCGTTAATGTCCATGAGAATAATTGGTAGTTATATTTTAATCTTGTATTAAATTATTAATAAATGACGGTGAATCGATCAAAATCTATTTAAGTATGTACACTAGACATCAACTTCCAGTTGATTTGAGATACTGACTCGAAGCATAATTCTGCGGACCCTATTCGTCCCTATACAAGGTGGATAAAAACATAACTTGAGAAAAACATAAGGAAATAGTTTTTTGTTAAGTATGGCGCCAAATACGGGAGGCAACGTAAGTAAATTAATGGTCATGAGCTGCGTAGCAAAGCGCTACGAAGCGCTACGAGATGTTCACATTTTAACCTAGTGTTTTGTTTATTGTATAAAATTTATTTTAATTAAGATTATCAACTTCTTTAGGTTATAAATACTATGTATACGATTCTGAAAAGTAGGTTATTCTAAAACTTAAATATTTACGAATATACTAATGACACATACGGTAAGGGGACGGCATTATAAGTCATGAAACCAGCGTATCATTGAAGTATGATTGGACAAGTAATCAATTTATCAGCCAATAATGGAAGCTTATTTCCGTTCAGCTATCCAAGCGATTTCTATCCTTATTTCTACTAGTTTAAGAGCTCACACCTCATATCGTAATCGGTACCGTTGACAACAGTGTCAGGCGGTGAATGACACCAGTGTCATAATATTGCGCATCCGGTTTCTGATTGGCTGTGTAATGATAGAGATAGGGCGCCGCCCAACTATGTGACCCGCCCAGCGTTACCGATATTGAGAGGAGACGTTGCTATGAAGTGATATATCGATTTAATAAAGTCATGAGTGATAGTGAAAAATTTTTATTTAAGTATTTTAACTGTTGTTTCTTTAATATAATGTGTACACGTGTATATTTGATACATGTGAGTGATATAATGTGTCACATTTTGTTTCGAATGTGTGTATTTATTTAATAAGTACATCCTAAAGATGCTTGCTGTCTGCTGCCTGCAGATAGCTTTATTCTTCTTACTAACAATACTAACGTATATAAGTATTACCAGCAATTGTAACTAACGTACTAACAATTTATGGATGGAAAAGTCTGTAATTATTTATTAAGCAACTCCAATAGACGAAAGAATGGAGCTAGAAAATTACTAGAGTTCTTGGTAGTCTCCGTCGGTATGGCTGAGGCTACAAAGTATGATTAAAAATGGAACTAAGATTATTAAGTACTAGCTGTGCCACGCGGTTTTACCCGCGTTAAGAATTGTGACGTAACGCTTGATAGTCTATAACCTTCCTCATTAATGTAGCTATCAGACACAAAAAGAATTTTTCAAATCCGACTT